>JAULKP010022156.1:0-46816 GCA_032356005.1 Ulothrix subflaccida
CGTGGCGATAGCCCACGGATTGAACCGGACGCACCACTTTTCAAACCCAATAATCTATGGATCCAAAATGCTACGCCGCGCTCAAGGGGCAGCCATAGGGTCTCTGCAAAAAATGGAGATCCGCTGCCCTACCTCTCTTGCGCAAAGCTTCGACGGTATTCCCAACTGTTTCGTTGGCGAGTTGGACGTTTCAATGCTCTTCCCTCGTAGTGCCATTCTCGCACAGGCCGACTTTCCATCAGTCGAACTTATTTACGAAGCTACGGAGAATTCCCATAATTGCTCTTTTGAGATAGATCACAGGATGCTACAAAGCGCGATTGAAGTTGCATATGCGCAGTATGCCGAGAACATCGCGCCAGAACCGATCGTCGAAAGGTTTCAGGATTACTTAACAGAGAGTATTGATGATGCTCGCAACCTCTTTCGCAAGGAAGGCATTCTTCCCTTTTTGACACTTGAGCGAATCTTCGTTTCGGAGCCCTATTCAGCGATGTGTTTTGATTTTCAATGTAGCGGCGAAGAATACCTGAACGAATATGGCTTTTCCTTTGAGCTGTTTGGATCAACAGTCGAATTTGTGACTCCCCGTTCCTTATCGATTAATGGCAGCTACCCGGCCAAACGAACGAATAATCCAGCAGAACAAGCCGGACATGGCGACGCCGAGGAAGCCGTCTGATTGAATTCGGCCTTTTCACCGGAGCTCTATTTCTCTAACGTTCTGGAAGAAATACTCCAATTGACTCGGAAGTCGGAAATAGCTACTTTTCAGCGTGAATTACTTGGACCGAATTGCGATTGATCCACGTATCCGCAGTGGCAAGCCGTGCATTCGTGGGACACGCATCACCGTAGCGGATGTTTTCGACTATCTTGGCGGCGGCATGACTGTGTCCGAGATTTTAGAGGATTTTCCTGACATCGCTCCCGAGGATATTCGAGCATGTTTCGCATTTACCGCCGATCGTGATCGACGAATGAACTTTATTTCACATGAGGTAGCTGTTTGACGAGAACCTCTCCCCGAAGCTCACTAGCCAACTGGCGGCGACATTCCCAAATAGCGCTCATGCTCGCTACTGTGGTCTTCTAGGCCAGCCGGACGAAGATGTTTGGGAGTCTGCACGTGAAAACGGACTTACGATCATTTCTAAGGATTCGGATTTTCAGCAGAGAAGTTTACTTTACGGACATCCACCCAAGGTCGTTTGACTTCGGATTGGTAATTGCAGTCGTCAGGAGCTTGTCGAACTAAATACTGCGAATGAGAGCGCGATCAAAGAGTTCAGCAAAAACCAAGAAGAGGCGTTGCTCATCCTTAGCTAATATAAAAAATGGATAACGAGACTTTCGGTAAACCAAATCGGGTCGCTAGACGTGGGATTTAATGGGGATTGAAAATGGGATCTGGATTTCAAACCTTTTTTTCTGCCTGGCTTGAAAATATCCATATAGCTCTTACGAGGCGTCTTAAGCGAGCTACTGGGGCTATTGTAGATCCGTGAGGCCGCTATGCGGCGCTCCATCACCCTCTAACTGCCACTGTCATTCCAAATTCGGGCGGTAGAGGGCAATTTTTCCGATGTTGTGCATGATGCTCCATAGCTTCCAAATGGTCTCTCACATTCCCATAGCCTTCCTTCACGCAACCGGTCGCCCTCTCGCGCTTGGCCTCTGGTGGTAGTTTCTTTCATTTCCATGTCTGGTATTTCTACAAGGTGACCGGGCACCGCGTGCTTGAACCCCATTTACAACGTGCCCATGCTGGGCGCACACAAGCCGGATATAGCGACGCCGAGGAGCCCTTCTGATTAAATTTTTGCGTTCAGGCCGGGGGCTCCATTCCTATAACGTTGGCAAAGAAATCTAGACAGCATTCACCTGTCCGGTATCCTGTCCATATGAAAGCCATCACATACACAGCTGCGAGAGAGAATTTGGCCAGTACCATGAGCCGAGTCTGCTCCGATCACGATCCCGTGATTATTACACGCAAGAGAGATCAAGCAGTCATTATGATGTCGCTGGAAGACTACGAATCTCTTCAAGAGACAGCATATCTTCTTCGTTCGCCAGCGAATGCGAAGCGGCTCTCAGAAGGCATAGCACAGCTGGAACGTGGTGAAGGCGTGATGAAAGAACTAAGCGAGTTGCTGTGAACGTTCTTTTCTCAGAGCACGGGTGGGAGGATTATCTCTACTGGCAGCAGTTTGATCGAAAGATTCTCAAGAAGATTAACCATCTTCTTCAGGATATTTCTCGCGACGATCCATACGAAGGAATCGGGAAGCCGGAGCCTTTGAAACATGCATTTTCTGGATATTGGGCACGGCGGATAACAGCCGAGCACAGACTGGTTTACCGAATTACGGATGATCGGATAGAGATTGCCCAAGCACGCTATCACTACAAAGAATGAAGAGAGAGGATGCGTGACTATGGCATCTACGTTTTCCCGCAAAACCAGAATTAGAGAGCAGGACGAGCCGAAGTAAGCAACGCTTGTGAAGCAGTCTGGTTAAATCCGAGATCCGACCCCGGCTCACTTGCCCTATTTCGTTTTGAAAAGTAACGGAGGCAAAGATGGTTTTGAAGGCGATTTCGTCTTGGTGACGATTGTCGCGATTCCCATCGACTCAGTCAGATAGGTATCTCCAGTTGCCGAAGCTTGGTTGTTGGAAGCGAGAATTGTCTCCGAAAGTTCTTCTCCTTGCATGGCCCATACAACTTGAGCGGGTATATCGACATCTACAAAACATAGAGAATTTGTTTGGGCAGAATTCGACGGTAACTGCGGGACATCAGGCGGTGTCTGGTTTGATTTAAAGACGAATGGTTTCTTTTTCCTTCCTGTGCATGTGCTAACACTCAAAATGGAAGGAGAACAAACCACAGAGACAATCTGACAGGCGAATTTTGCTTTTTATGATCCCGAGCCATCCGACTAAGCCGGAACTACAACAGCCGTCGCGAACCAATTTCCCATGGATGAACGGAGGTAAAAGAACTACTGAAAAATGGTAGCCTTACTAGGGCTCGAACCTAGAATGACGGAATCAAAATCCGGAGTGTTACCATTACACCATAAGGCTATTTCCGTGAAGTCCACTGCGAGGAGTGGGTCGGGCGCGAAACGTAAGCGCGCAAACGAGGTTTTGGCAACCCGGAAATTCTTTATCAGGAAAATTTTTTGGAACGGAATCCGGCGAACGGAAGCAATTAATTTAAACGGATTCCTGCTTCTGTTTGGGAAATCATCCGCTTTTTCAGTAGCGCTCCGACTGTCTGTTTGAATGTTCGTTTGGAAACTCCTAGCTCATCGTAAATCTCATCCGCTGGACTTTTGTCGTGTATCGCCCAGAAGCCGCCGCGCGCGACTAGCTCTCCCATGATCTGTTTTTCCAAATCATCCACCCGATCCTTGCGCGGTGGCTGGAGGCTGATGTCGATCTTTCCATCTACTCGCACCATCGTGACAAATCCTTTCAGCTTCTCACCGAGCGACAATTTCTGAAATACCTCGTTTTCATAAATCATCCCGGTGTGGGTTCCACCGACGATGGCCTTGTAACCCATCGGCGTTTTTCCATACATGATTAGATCCACTTCATCCCCGGTTACAAAACTTGCAGGCTCTTGATCAATATGGCGGGAAATTCTGGTCGTGGCCATGAGCCGCCCGCTTTGTTCATCCACCAGAATTTTCACCAGATAGTCTTTCCCGACTTCCATCCGCATTTTCTGCTCTCGAAACGGCACTAGCAGATCTTTAGGCAGACCCCACTCAAGGAATGCACCGACATCCGTCAGAGCCACACAACGAAGCTTGGCAAATTCTCCCGGTAATGCGCGCGGCTGCTTCAGTGTCGCAACAAGCCGGTCCTCGGAGTCTAGATAAATGAAAACGTCTACTACAGCACCTATCCCCCACTCCTTAGGCATTTCACGGCGTGGCAATAAGATCTCACCTAGATTCTCCGCATCCAAGAAAACACCCATTGGCTTTTCTCTGACGATCACCAGTTCTGCTCTTTCCCCGATCTTAATCATTCGAAAAAATTGAACCACGGATGAGCGCGGATTCACACTGATAAAGATTCTTAAAAACGCGTGTTAAAGAGCCTTATCTGCGATCCTAAGACTTTTGAACCTCAAAGTCTTTCGGAGCAATCAGGATTTTCTCCACCGCATGTTTGGTAACGATGTTCCCCCGGCTTCCGCGGCCTTTGATCCCGAACTCTGCGAAATGCAGTGGCCGGACCAAATTCCTCAAACCCAAACCAGATTTCATATGGATTAAAAGCATCTGCGCAGAGCTCTCCTCATTCGTGGTATGCCATTTGAAATACAAAACCCGGCTGCCCTTCGTTCCCTTGGTGAGGTCGTATTCTTTGTCCCGCGTCACTCCGCCGACAGTGAAACGCTTAGCCATGATGTTCCCATCCCGCCCGTCGCGATAAATCATTGAGTAAATCAGGTCTTCATCCTTCCGGAAAACAGCGACCCGTTGCGGTCTCTGGCCCACAAAAAATTTGTCCGCTACCTTAACGATCTTCATTTTCCCATCCGTGGAGAAAACGATCACATCATCCAGCATCGAGCACTTTTCAACTGGCTCCTCCTTCTTGAGCGAGGTTCCAGCGAAACCGTTTTTCGCATCGAGATAAAGCGTTTCCGTGGCCAAAACCACCTGTGTCCTATCGACCTTTTCAAACGATGAAACCTCAGTCAGCCGCTCACGATCTTTACCGTATTTTTTCCGCAAATTCTCATACCACCGGACCGTGTAGCGTGTGAGATTACGCAGATTCTTCTCACACTCTGCGACCTCGTCCTCAATCGCCTGAATTTCTTCATCCGCTTTGAAGGAATTGAATTTCGAGATCCGCTTGATCCGGATTTCCGTCAGGCGCACGAGATCTTCCTCGGTCACCTCGCGTCTCAAGATTTTTTTGAACGGCTCTAATCCGTCGTCGATTGCTTTTAGGACCGCCTCCCAAGTTTCAGCCTCTTCGATGTCGCGGTAGATGCGGTTTTCAATGAAAATTTTCTCGAGAGAAGAGAAATGCCATTTGTCTCCCAGCTCATTCAAGCGGATTTCCAGCTCTAGTTTCAGGAGTTTTTTCGTGAAATCCGTAGTCCTTCGCAAAATTTCACAAACCCCCAAGAAAGCCGGTTTCCCACCCACGATCACCCCCGCATTCGGCGAAATACTCATCTCGCAATCCGTGAACGCATAGAGCGCATCCCGGGTATTTTCAGCATCGGCTCCGGATGGTAAATAGATTAAGATATCCGCATGGGCCGCCGTGTTGTCTTCGATTTTCTGGATCTTGATCTTGTTTTTGTCCGCCGCATTGACCACAGAATCCATTAGGCCGCCCGTTGTCGTGCCGAAGGGAATTTCCGTAATCCGCAAAATTCCTTTCTTCTCGATTTCTATCCGCGCCCGCACGCGAACTTTTCCGCCACGCAATCCGTCGTTATATTCCCGCGCATCCATGATTCCCCCTGTCGGGAAATCAGGAACTAGCTCGAAGGATTCATTCCGCAAATGAGCGATTGCCGCAGTGATTAGCTCGTTGAAATTGTGCGGCAATATCTTACAGGCCAGACCAACCGCAATTCCCTCCACCCCTTGTGCAAGCAGGAGCGGGAACTTCATCGGCAGGGTCAGAGGTTCCTGATTCCGACCATCATACGAAGGCAGCCACTTGGTTGTTTTTGGATTAAAGGCAACCTCCAGGCCGAATTTCGTCAATCTAGCCTCAATATACCTCGGAGCGGCCGCGCCATCGCCCGTCAAAGTATTTCCCCAGTTTCCCTGAGTGTCGATCATCAGGTCTTTTTGCCCGAGCTGCACCATTGCGTCGCCGATGGATTGATCCCCGTGCGGGTGATACTTCATCGTATTACCCACCACGTTCGCCACTTTATTATAGCGGCCATCGTCGAGTTCCCGCAGCGAATGAAGAATCCGCCGCTGAACCGGCTTCAGGCCGTCGTTCAGATGCGGAACCGCACGCTCCAGAATTACGTAGCTCGCATAATCCAGGAAATAATCCGAATACATGCCTTTCAGAGATACATGTTGGTCCGGATCGTTGCTCATGCACAAACGTGCTAATGGACTCTTGCGCCCCGCGCAAGCACAGCGTGACAGGAACGTAACCCGGCAAGCCCTCGCCACAACTTGCCAGCTCCTGAGAACCTGTGATACTCAACCCATGAAATCTTCTTCATTCGGTCGCCGCGATCTTCTCAAACTCGGTAGTTTTGCCGGTGCGGCCACTCTTTTTCCGCAAAAATCAACAGCCATGGTTTCTGCCCCGAGCGGCAAGGTCAAAGGAGTCATCTTCATGGTTTCCGATGGCATGAGCAGCGGAGTCCTGACCATGGCTGAGAATTTTTCTAAAATAACCCGAGGAAAAGGAACTGCCTGGTGGGAGTTGATCGGGAATGCAGCTTCAGAAAACGGACTGATGGAAACCAGCTCCGCGAATTCTTTTGTAACCGATTCCGCCGCAGCATCCTCCGCATGGGGCGGCGGGGTGAAAGTCAACAACGCCTCGGTCAATGTCCGCCCAGACGGCTCAGAATCGGAACCGATCATGCGAACGCTAAAAAAGAAGGGTTTCCGCACCGGCCTTGTCTCCACGGCCAGCATCACTCACGCGACCCCGGCAGGGTTTGCATCCGTCACTGAAAAACGTGATAACGAACATCTAATCGCCCCCCAATATCTCGGAGTCGTGGATGTCTTGCTCGGCGGTGGTATGCGGTTTTTCGACCAGAAAAAGCGCGTCGATTCACGCGATGCGATCACTCCATACCGAAAAGACGGCTACGAGCTCCTTCGCGACCGGGACTCTTTATTGAAATCAAAGAACGATAAACTGTTAGGTCTTTTCAGCGATAAACACATGCCATACGAGATCGACCGACTTAATGATCGTTCCCTAAAACGCACCATCCCGACCCTTGCCGATATGAGCAAGGCGGCTATCCGGAACATGCTATTTTCAGATCAGAAATTTCTCCTCCAGATCGAAGGCGGGCGGATCGATCACGGAGCGCACGCCAACGATATTGGCGGCCTGCTCTGGGACCAACTAGCCTTTGATGATGCCCTGAAATTAGTTTTGGAGATGATCTCCGACAGGGACGATATCCTCGTGATCGTCACCACCGATCATGGAAACGCGAACCCCGGCCTCAACGGGACCGGAAAGGAATACGGCGATAGTAACAAAGCCTTCGAGAGCATCACAAAAATGACTGCTTCGTATGAAAATATTTTCGAGGAATGGAGAAACGCACCCGCTCAGGATCAGCGCCTGATGGCTGATCTGATAGAGATCAGGCTCGGCTTCAGACTCACCGACGATGAAACCGAGGCGCTCACCGCAGCCATCGGGAATGTTGAGAAAAAGGCCGCACAGCTCGCAAAACCCGGTCGCAGGCACAACCCCGATACCGAGGAAGCCTTCACCGAATGGAGCGACCAGCTCAGCAACCCTCAAGGGCTTCTGGGACAATTTGCCGGAAATCATACAGGCATCGGCTGGACCGGAACCTCACATACATCGGATCCTGCCATCATCACCGCCATTGGCCCGCAGGCAAAGCGCTTCGATGGAACCATCGAAAATCAAGAGGTCCATCGCCACCTGATGGAACTACTTTCGTAGCAAAAGTGATCAAAATCTGAAGTCTCAGAATTGCCTATATCACGGCGATTCAGATCTATGAATCGCCACTCCCTCGAAGCTTTGAGCTAACCCAGATCAACGAAGAGTCTTTACACCTACTTGCCAAACCAGATATACGTCTTCTACTTACTTTTAATTCGTAAATTTTATAACGTTTTCCGAGGGGGGTTCCTCAATGGCACAAAACCAAAACCCACAGCAACCAACCAAGCAGAGCAAGGAAGACACTTCCGCTCCGCCCGCCCGGGAATCCTTATCGATTCCTAAAGGTGGAGGTGCCGTCAAAGGGATTTCCGAATCGTTCCGAGCAAACCCCGTCACTGGGACTTCATCTCTAAGCATTCCTCTGCCAGTTTCGCCAGCACGAGGCTTTCAACCATCGCTCTCCCTAAGCTATGATTCTGGATCGGGAAACGGAGCCTTCGGGCTCGGCTGGAATGTCGGCATTCCCAGCATCCGCAGAAAAACCGAAAAGGGCCTCCCCCAGTATCTCGACGCTGAGGATTCAGATATCTATGTGCTAGGAGGAGCCGAGGATCTAGTTCCACTCCTGATCGAAACTGGAGGAAACTGGGAACCGCAAATTTTCACAAAAACATTCGCCGGTTCTCAATGGGAGGTAAAATATTATCGCCCCAGAATTGAAGGCAGCTTCGCCAAGATCGAACGCTGGCGCCACACTGAAAGCGGACGCATCTGGTGGCGGGTAATCGGAGGTGATAACTCAACTTCGGTCTACGGATTTCGCGAAGCCACCTGCATATCCGACCCCAATCATCCCACCAAAGTCTTCAGCTGGCTGCTCGACTGCCGCTTCGATGACAAAGGCCATTATCTCCAATACGACTACAAAGGGGAAAATTTTGAAAAGGTCGATTTCGGTTTCAGCTACGAGGCTCACCGTAGCAATACCGCTCAAGCTTCCCAACGTTACCTGAAACGCTTGCTGTATGGCATCAATGACTCATGGATCAAGCAGGGCCTGAGCGCGGAGCAACTGATTGAAACTGACTTCAGCCCGGATCAATTCCATTTCCAGACAGTCTTTGACTATGGTGAACACGATGGAGAATTTCCCACTGCTGAGGAAACGTATGTTTGGGACATTCGGGAAGATCCGTTCTCTGAGTATCGCGCTGGCTTTGAAATACGGACCTGGCGCCTCTGCAAGCGGGTGCTGCTCTTTCACCAGTTCAGAGATGAACTCGCCACTCCAAGCGAACTCGTCCAATCGATCGACATCACTTACAATGATGGAGCCGCAGGCATCCGGCTATTAACCAGCGTCATCTCCACAGGTTACAAGCGCGATCGTGACGGAGTCATGACTTCACAGTCCCTTCCTGCCATGTCTTTTCGCTACCAAGAGCATGTTTGGAATCGAGAGTTAAGGACTCTGGACAAAGAGACCGCGAGTGATCTTCCCGTCGGGTTGAACGGCCAACAATACCAATGGATTGATTTATATGGAGAAGGCTTGAGCGGTGTCCTTTCGGAAAACCAAGGGGCGATCTCTTACAAGGAAAACTTAGGCGGCGGGAAATTGTCTAAGTTCAAAGTCCTTTCCACATCCCCATCCCTCAGCGGCTTGGGCAGCGGCGCTCTGCAGATACGGGACATCGAAGGAAACGGACAGAAGCAGTTGGTAGCCCCGGCTCTAAACGGCTATTTCCCACTGAATCGCGAAGGAGAATTGGAGCCGTTCCGCTCGTTTGAAGCGATACCAAACATCGACCCCAGCGATCCGAACGTCCGATTTCTGGACCTGACAGGAGATGGAAAAGCGGAGCTCGTGATCAGCGAGGAAAATGTATTCCGGTGGTATCCAGCGGCTGGCTCCAAGGGCTACCAACCAGCACGCACCACGGCGAAAAGTCAGAAGGAGGAAGATGGGCCAGCCATCATTTTTTCCAATGAATCCGAAAGCATTTTCTTAGCAGATATGTCGGGCGATGGCTTGCAAGACATCGTCAGAATTCGAAATGGGAATGTCTCTTATTGGCCAAACCTCGGTTACGGAAAATTCGGCGCAAGAGTGACCATGGCAGAGGCACCATGGTTTGATCATCCCGATCAGTTCGATCCCGGCCGTATCCAACTTGCGGACCTGGACGGAACAGGACCAACGGATCTCGTCTATCTAGGAAAAGGAAAATTCCGCTACTGGCTGAATTTTGACGGCAACCGCTGGTCGCCCGTAGAGGAGGTGATCAATCCGTTTCCTGAAATCGATCCACTCCATAGCGTATCAGTGATCGATTTTCTAGGCGAAGGAACAGCCTGCATCGTGTGGTCCTCGCAGGCACCTGCGGATATCGGACGACCAGTAAAATACATTGATCTGATGGCGGGGCGTAAGCCTTACCTGATGATCGGCTATGAGAACGGAATGGGGAAAGAGGTTTCACTAAGCTACAAACCCTCAACCTATTTCTACCTTGAGGACAAGGCGAAGGGTGAACCATGGGTGACTCGCCTACATTTTCCAGTTCACTGCTTGGAGAAAGTTGAAACGATCGATCACATTTCTGGCGCGCGATTCGCCAGTAGCTACTCCTATCACCATGGCTACTACGACCCCGTAGAGCGTGAGTTTCGCGGATTTGGGCGCGTGGATCAGATCGATACCGAGGAGTTCGAACACTTTTCCGCAGCAGGCTCCAGCAACGCCTTGGCAAACGTGTTTCATCAACCCCCAGTATTGGTGAAAACTTGGTTTCACAACGGCGCGGCCCTTGATCGAAAAAAAATCCGATTAAGATACGAAGACGAATATTTTCCAAAAAAGGAAAATGGTGAAATCGATCCCTTGAAAGGCTTCAGATTGGCTGACCCATCCCTGCCAGACGATCTCTCTGATGCGGGGTGGCGAGAAGCACTCAGGGCCTGTAAGGGCTTGGCCCTCCGGGTGGAAACCTATGGCTTGGACGGCACGCCACTGGATGGAGTCCCTTATTCCATCGCGGAAAATTCAGCTCAGATCTTGCAAGTCCAGCCAAAGGCGGGCCAGCGACATGCGGTCTATCAAGTGCTAGGATCAGAGAGCGTCTCCTTGCAGCTAGACCGCAACGTCAACGACCCACGAATCAGCCATCAATGCGTCCTAGCAACCAATCCCTACGGCCAGCCAACCGTCACCGCCGTCATCGGATACGGAAGGCAAACCGCCGACAGCACTCTCCCTAGCGAAGTCCGCAACGCGCAAGCGCAACATCATGTGGTGGTGTCAAGCGTGGAAACGACGCGCGATCAATACGGGCTACTAGGGAATTTTGATTTAAGCGGCGGCTCAGACGATGTGTATCGCCTACCTGCAACGTATCGAGATCGCACCTATGAGTTCCATTGTGAAGCACCACCCGCCGGAACCTTACTCTTCCCTGCCGAGCTTTCCGTTTTGTTTCAAAACGCAACAGATCTCGCCTACGAAGACCAGAGCAGAGCCCTTAACACCCGCCGCTTGCTGAGCGAGAGCGAGACGTATTTCGCCAATGAAACCCTTAATGGCCCACTTCCGGCCGGGGAGACTGGAAGACTCGGTATTTCCTGGCAGAGTTATCAACTCGCCTTCACCCCAACCTTGATCGAACACATCTACAAAGGCCGGGTAGACCAAGCTTCTTTTGAGGGCGGTTATACGGATCTTCACGGAAATGGAAACTGGTGGGTGCCATCGGGAACAAGCATCTGGGGAGCGGATGCCCAGGAAAATTTCTTCGCACCCAAAGGTGCCCGAGACGTCTTTGGCAACGAATCTTGGACAGACATGGATCCCTATTGGCTCCTCCCTGTCAGGAGTCGCGACGCGAAGCAAAACGAATCATTCGCGGTCAACGACTACCGACTCCTCGCTCCTGTATTCCAGAGAGACGCGAATCACAACTGGGCAGGGGTCGAGGTGGATGCCTTGGGTCAGGTTTTCGCGACAGCTGCCATGGGAAAAATACCGGGCTTAGAACCCGAAGGCATGCCTACTACAGATGTAGTTTGTGAAGGCGATAATCTGGAAAATCCGAGCGCAATTTTCGAATACGACTACCATTGCTGGGAACGCGAAAGGAAGCCCGTTTGGACAAAAGCAACCGCATGGGAGGATCACTACTTTGTAAATCCAAACCGCGAAAAAACGCAAATTGCCTACGAATATGCCGATGGATCGGGCAATACACTACTCGCAAAAGCCCAGGCAAAACCCGGCCTTGCCAAACAGAGAAACGCGCAAGGGATTGTCGAGGAAGTCGATACAGGTGATCAGCTACGCTGGATCGGAAATGGCAGAACAGTTCTCAACAACAAAGGAAACCCCGTAAAGCAATACGAGCCTTACTACAGCGTCACTCACGAATTTGAGGACGCCGAGGAACTTATCGGCACGGGAATAAGCCCGATTTTGTTCTATGATGCAGTCGGGCGAAACGAAATCAGCCTCAATCCAAACCACACCTACACCAAAGCCGTTTCATCACCGTGGGAAATGAGTGCCTGGGATGTAAATGACACCCTCTATCTCAAAGATGAGGACGATACCATCGAGCTGGATCCACGCTTCGATCCAGACGTAGGACATTATTTCGACGGGATTGATGAAGCGGATTTTCTACCAAGCTGGTATCAGGCAAGGATCGCAGGCGCGCTTGGCCCCGAGCAGCAGAGAGCCGCGCAGATTACGGAAAAACACGTCGCCACACCTGCCCGCACCATCACTGATGCCTTAGGGCGGACGATCTACGGCCTAGTGGACAATGCTGCCCAAGGTTTTTACAAGACGCTCACCAATATCGACATAGAGGGAAACATGCTCGCAGTGATCGATGATCGCGACAACGCAGTGATGTCCTACCGCTATCACCTCCTGCCGCCTCCCGATGAGAAATCTGCCAAGCCAAGTCTTTATCAGAACAGCATGGACGGTGGCGAGAGATGGGGCCTGATGAACGTGCTCGGCCAGCCCCTAAAAAGCTGGGACAGCCGCGGGCACGTCATTTCCATCGAATACGACGAGCTCAATCGGCAAACCAAAAGCTGGTTGGGTTCAGAAGGCGAGAAAATCCTCATCGGGACGAGTGAATATCACGATACTGACAATGCCGACCCCACATCGTTAAGAGCGAAAAATCTCATAGGAGCTGTTTACCAATCATTCGATCAATCCGGAAAAAAAGAGACCCATGAGATGGATTTCAAAGGAGGACTGCTACGCGCAAGCCAAACTCTGGCAGTGGATTACAAAGGGGCGATCAATTGGAACGTTCCTGACCGCGCGACCTTACTAGAGAGCGAAACCTTCGAAAGCTCTTCGGCATACGACGCTCTCGGGCGCGTGACCAAAGCCCTCGCCCCGCATAACGCAAATATTCCAGCCAGCGAATCACGCCCGACCTATCATCAGTCAAACGCTCTCGACGAAATGTTCGTCTCCGTCCGGGGAGGAGACGAGGCACTTTACGTTGAGGAAATCCACTACGATGCCAAAGGCCAAAGGCAATCAGTGATTTATGGAAATGGCGTCTCAACCGAATACGACTACGAGCCTGATACCTATCGCCTGACCCGTCTCCTCAGCCGCCGTGGTAGCGAGGTGCTGCAGGACCTCAACTACATCTACGACCCCGTTGGCAACATCACCGACATTCGTGATCATTCACAACAGACCATTTATTTTCACAACACCGTCGTCGAGCCACACAATACCTACGAATACGACGCGCTCTACCGCCTAACTCAAGCGACAGGACGCGAGCACTCCACCCAAGCCACCTTCCCCCACCCCGAGGCAGGCTTCGCCCCGGAACCGCACAAAAGCGATGGACAGGCAATGCGCAACTATCGGCAGAACTACGTTTACGACAGCGTCGGAAACATCATGGAAATGGCTCACCGCCCCAGCGACACCAGCTCGGGATGGACTCGACGTTACCAATACGAGGATTCTAGTAATCGGTTAGCGGCAACGGAAATTGGCAGCCCCACGCAGCCATTCGACCAACAATACGGCTACAATGATCATGGCAGCATGACCTCCATGCCCCACTTACCAGTGATGGATTGGGATTTTACAGAAATGCTGCGCCATGTGGATCTGCAAGGAGCTGGAGACGCCTACTACGTCTACGATTCCAGCGGACAGCGCATCCGCAAAATCATCGAGAGCAATGGCTCGCTCGTGAAAGAACGAATCTACCTCGGCGGCTGGGAAATTTATCGAGAAAGAAACGCCAGCGGCCTCCAGCTCGAGCGCGAGACCTTGCATGTCATGGACGATTCAAAACGGATCGCACTGATTGAAACCAAAACAATCGACACAGCATCATCTACCGGCTTCACCCCCGTCATCCGCTATCAGATGAGCAATCATCTCGGCTCCGCAAGCTTGGAGCTTAGCGATGAAGGTGAAGTGATCAGCTATGAGGAGTTCCACCCCTACGGAACAACCTCCTACCACGCCGCAAAAACTGGGTTGGAGATCAGCGCCAAGCGATACCGATACACCGGCAAGGAGCGGGATGAGGAAACGGGGTTCTCATATCACAGTGCAAGATACCTAGCTCCGTGGCTAGGTAGATGGACAGCGGCAGATCCGGGGGGGCTGGTGGATGGGGGAAACCTGTATGGGTACACCCGTGGTAATCCTATTTCTTTCACCGATTCTTCTGGATACGGCTCCGAAAACCCTTTGATGGACTGGACCTTAGGGCTCGAAGAAAGCGATCGTGCCTTTCATGTTGACCATGAGGTCGCGAAGAATGGCATGCCCGGCTATATGTCCGATGTTGATTCACGGAATCTTAGCTTCCTACCTGGCTCTGCAAATATGAGCAAATCGGACAAAAGTATCTTGCTGGGGGCAAACCCAGGTAAGTCCACCGTTTGGATAGCGGATCATTCGGACAATCCAGCGATGTTAAAAAAGATTGGTGAGGAGATATTTACAGGAAGAAGATTTTCAGAAGTAGCGGAATTGGACGCCATATGGAAACAGGCTCAGCAGGAAGCATTAGCGAAAGAAGGTGGAGTGACTTACAGCAAAGTTTCTCCCTATTTTCGAAAACTGCTTGGAGGCAGTTCATCCGAGGCAATTTATCTCCAAAAGGCGTTTGAAGCGGTTGGTGTTGATATAAATCCTAGTGCAAAAGGGGCCGAGGTCAAAATGAGAAGCGACTCCAGCCTTCTCAGATCAGGAAGTTTGCTGAACTATCTCAATAGAATAGGCTTTATGGAGAGCAAAGGTCGGATTGAAGGAGCGACCAACATGTGGAAAAACCCTAGTAGCTTTGGTAAAAAAGTCGGGATTCTTGCCGCACTCATGGCCTTTTCAAGTGCAGCCATGGCATCGGGTGAAGCTTACCAAACGGGAAGTATGGATCCTGTGAAGCGTGAATTACGTGCAGGTGCGAATGGCACAATGCTGGGAGAAACTTACTATGCGTTCGCGGAGGGTAAGAACAAATTGAGTGCCGGGATATCGATTGGGACAAGCTATATTGGTGGGAGATTCGTTGGGTTTTTGATTAACAATCCTGTCACAGCCTCTGCTGGTATGGCGGCAGCTCCTTACTACATAACGGTGAAAGCGTCTGAAGCTCAGCTCAATCATATGAAAGGCGTTATGGAGTCCCAAGGTGCCACATTCTCTGAACAGCGCTCCTATTCTACTTTAAGCGGCATCATTCACCACGGTGACTCCCGCTGGCAGGCTCCCGAGGATCGAGCTTATTTTCAAGGCATCCGTTTCGCCCAATAGTTTATCAAAAATTAAAAATCTAACTCTCGATAAGAATGAAACTACAACTCCGTATCCGCGACAACGACAAGAAGGTATTGGCAGGAGCTCTACTAGTGATCTTTTGCAAACTCGAAAATGGTAGGAGTTGGAAGAGCGAACAACTCGAAGCTGATAACAGCGGACGCATCTGGTATGAGATGGATGACGACCTTTTTTCTCAGCTCAATCTCCAAAGCCTTGAGTTTGATTTATACCACAATGGCGAAAAGTTGCGCTATCAACATACGCCACCCAAGGAGATGAATCCCGGGATGGTGATGATCGATATCATCGCCAAAGAAGAAACAGAGAAGCCGGAAATCAGGACAAAGAACGTCAACCTAGTTATCGGAGTAATGGCCGAGCAGGACAAGGCCCCAATAGCCGCTGCGAGCGTTCTAATTACATGGAAGGGTAAAACCGGCACCCAAGAACGGCTAAACTCGAGTCCAACAAGCAGGCAGGGACTGACATTCGTTTCCTTTCCCATCAATCAATTCTCAGCAATAAATTGGAAGGAAGTCAGCTTCGCCGTGAAGCATTCTTCGCGAGATTTTTCTAGGGTCTTGATGAACTCAGGAGGACCGCAGAAGGAAGAGAAAGGTGAGGAAACCTACCGACTAGAACTCATCGCGCGAGAAATCACGAGAGAGGAACCAGCTCCGGAAGAAGACAAGACTTTGACTTTACAAACGGTATTAATAGACGAAAAAGAAAATCCCATCCTGCTCACTGAGATCAACGCTTCTTGGAAGGATGGCAATGGCAAAAAGCGGATTATCCATCTGGGAGAAACCGACAAAGCAGGCCAAATTTTCGAGACCTACAAGGCCAAGGAGCTCTCCGAAATTCCGTGGACCGATGTCACCTACACGATTGAAACGGGATCGCGGAGATTTGAAAAAATTGAGTTTAACGGTCCGCGCAAAACTGGAAATGGAAACGATTTCAGGCTGGATCTCAGAGCGGTAGGCGAGATGGCACTCGATCCCATCACCCTTCCAATTTCCCCAAGCACCAAGACTCCAAGCATCAAAGGAGTCGTCTACGCCAGCGATAAAAGGCCTGTTTCTGGGATTTTCGTGAAGGCCTTTGATTTCGGTATTCGCTCCAAAACCCAACTCGGAGAGACCTTTCAGACGGATAAATCGGGAAGTTTTCTAATACCCTATGAGCCAAAGGCTCAATTGGATTCAAAAGAAAGCGGACCAAATCTCAAAGTAATCATCTTTCAGAATGCTACGGACGAGAAAACTCAGCTGGCTGAATCACCTCTGTTTCTAGCGGCCTCCGAGCAGAAGCGGATCGAGATTTTCATCGAAAAATCTTCCTATAAGGCCGAGTCACTCTTCGGGCGAATCCAAGAGGCCTTCAACGAACTCGAGATTAATTCCTCCGAAGTAGGCAAGGAAGCCATCGAGATTGTGGCGAATCGCATTTCGGTAGAGGACATGTTTATAAACTACTACCTGACAGCCGAGGCAATGGCTGAGAAATCATTGAAGCTGCAAGCGCATTCTATACCGCTGAGCGTGATCTTTTCTATTCTCTGTGCGGGTTCAAAACCAGATCTTGTGGAAATTTTCAGCCTCCGGGATCTAGAGCTACGGGACACATTGACCACATCCATAAAAAAGGGATGGATCGACGGAATAGATCTCGAGCAGTTTTTTAAAAACAGCCACCCAGCTCGCGCATTGCTTTTACTAAAGGTAGGTGTCGCTTGGATTGAACATCTGAGAAAAGTGGGAATTAAGGAGGAGCCACTCAGGAAGCTAGGGGAAACGTATCTAACGTCGGAGCTTCCTCTCGATGAAATTGTTGAAAAGCTCAAGGAGCAAGGAGCTACCAGTGCAGAAGTCAGCAATGAGATGCTAGATGGCTTAGGGCTCTTCAATTTTGTCGGTTCCACTGCCAAAGGACTTCTTTCGAGTCTCCTCAATGACTACAACATCAGGAGCCCGCGAGATCTTGTTCAGCTTTCTACCGAGGATTGGGCTGAGTTGATCAAAAAGTTCGCCCATGAAGTTCCTAGCTGGAAAGACGCTCTGAGCTCGGAAGAAAAAATTCTAGCCCTCGCACAATCGATGGTTTGCAAGATTGAGAAGGCATTCCCTACCCCAACTTTTGTCAACCACTGGAAGCGTGGAAAGCCATTGGAGGCGGCAAATATCCAACAATACCTTAGCAAAAATCCTGACCTAGAACTCATCCACCAGAGGCTTGCAGATTATTGGAAGGAAAAGAAAAGCGATCTCAACGATACCGATCAACTCGGCCTACTCCGGGCGGAGCGGTTGTTTCACCTTTCCACAGATTGCGGCCGCTTTGCTTCATTCCGCTATCTTTGGATGAAAAATTTTGAGTCCGCTGCAGATATTTTGGCAATGGGCAGAGGGCGGTTCATTCAAGATGCAAAGACCGAGGGCTTGTCTGATCTGGCGGCCCAAGAGATTTACCAGAAGGTTCAACGTACCTCTTCAAAAGATCTTCTCTCGCTGCAATTGATCCCACTCGGCTCCATCGACGAAGACGACGACGCGCCAGTAAACGTCACCCCGAGCCTCTCGATGATTTTTGGCAACGGCGGCGGCAACTCTTGCGACCCATGCATTTCCGCTTTCAGCCCCAGTGCATACCTCCTTGACCTACTACGATTTTTACAAAAAGCAGAGGCCGTAAATGGATCGCAAAACGGCTTTGACCTGATTTTTGAAAGGCGTCCAGACATCTGGAATCTCCAACTCGATTGTGAGAACTCTCACACGCCAATGCCTTACATCGACCTAGTCAATGAATTGCTCGAACACATAGTAGCTACCAGCTCCATCCCTTTCCGTGTGCCGAACGAATGGAAGGTAGAAACCGACTTCGGCCTACAGACAGAGTGGACTGCGGAGGAGCTAGCCGCACATCCAGAACATCTAAACATCGCAGCTTACAATCGCCTCCGGACTGCAACCGCCCCGTGGGATCTGCCCTACAATCTTTGGGAAGACGAGGTCCACACCTATCTGAAGCAGCTGGGCATTGACCGGACTGATCTGATGATTTCCCTGACTGCAGACCAGTCAATTGGACCACTAACGGCTGCTTCCGCGAATCGCCTGGGACTTGGGCCTTTAGAATTCACCATTCTCGGTGGGCCGGCAGATTCCCCTGCAAAACGAGCCTTCCTCTGGCGCACGGCCAACCCTGCAACCGAGCTGAAAAACATGAAGGCGTTTCTCAAACGGACACGCCTGAGCTACGCCGAAGCTTCTCAGGTTTTCGCCACAAATTTTGTAAATCCCAATCAGCGCAAAGTTCTCCCAAGCGACCTGAAAAATGTCAGCACTGCGGAAATGGATTTCCAGACAGGTGACAACGATCTACTTCTGGATCGATTTCACCGCTTCACCAGATTGTTGAAAAAAACTGGCTGGAGCACCATCGAGCTAGATGCAGTTCTAACCAACGTCTTTCAAGAAAACCTAAGTCCGCCTACGCTGCTCGGACTTGGTGGATTCGCACAGCTGCATCATCAATACGCCGTCCCGATCGAAGAACTCGCCTCATGGTTCGGAAACATCAACGTCGTTGGGAACTCAGAGGAATCATCGCTTTATCGTAAGAGTTTCCTCGATGGCTCTGTCAACGGAGTTGTTCGTGATGGTGGCCTCAATCTGCTGGAAGACGTCTTTAAACTTACGCCAATCGGTGATGATTTGCTCATCACCGAGGCCGCTAGCGGAACAGAAAAATACCTAGCCCGGAAATCGGACACAACATTAGGCGAGTGGGAGCTACAGCCGGATTACACATCCATTGTCCTCGCAGGGTGCCGCATCAGCTCAAACGACCTCAAGGACATGATCTCTGCAGGCATGATCTCTCTTGTTTCGGATGAGGTCCTTCTGAACTTGGAGAACCTTTCCAAGATCTATCGGATTGCTTCGATGGCACGTGCCCTCAAATTGAAACCACTGGATTTCGTTCAGTGGAGAACAATCTTCCAAGGAGCGACCGGGCCAAATGAAGATTCGTTTGCAGCCATAGTGACACAACTGGAATGGATTTCTTATTTGGCCAAATCAGGCGCACAGCCAGGCCACCTTCTACATGCCTTAAATGACGAAGTTGTAGCTGGAGTTTCGCCAGAGGAAGCGACCATTGATGACCTCATCAATCAGATCCAAGTAGACCTCTTGAAGCTGGACGATTCCAACGAAAAAGCTCAGCTAAGCTCCGCCACCCTGCTGGAAACATGGTTCAAGATCACCGCAGATTCTTCCGAGATTGAAGCCTCTGAAGTGATTGCAGTCTTAAAAGGCACTGCCCCTCAGAACGGCCGCTTTGTGACCGAGCTAGCATTTTTATCCGAAGAAGCACGCAACTTACTCCTCACTTCAAGCACCATCAAAGATGTTGAGGAGAGACTCCTTCTCGCATCTACTGAACTTCCAGTAGACTGCGCATTGCTCTCATACGTTTCTGAACTACTCGATGCCGATCCCAGCCTAACTGAGGTCTCCAAGATGGAGCTTTTGAAAACACTCGCTGGAATCAATCCTTGGGATACCCAGCGAGTTGGGGAACTCGCTCCCTACATCGCAGAATTTTCCACCTCTGATCCGCTATCGAAAATAGCCACCGGCATTTACAATCACCTCTACAAACTCCCAGTAGTTGCACAACACGTGTCGCAGGCAGCCGGGATTAATCAAGACATTACCGATTTCCTAATCAAACTGGCTCCCGCCAACCAGCGGACCATCGCATCGCTCTGCCTGGATACTACTTTCCTAGTTGCTGAACCTGCGATCTCGGCTCTTGCACAGAACGGACTGAAGAGACTCTTCAAACAAGCCTTGTTGATCAACGCAGTTGACCTGGAGCTAAGCGATCTAGAATTTTCCAAGAACCACGCGACCGACTTGGCTATTCTTGACTTCAACCGGATTGAAAGCGGTGGCGCTCTCAAATTTTTCCTCACCGCAAAACTCAGCGAGCTGAATCGGCTAGGGTCTGGTGATGAAACTCTCTATAACCATCTCACCGCGGTTCTAGGTGGAAGCTATGACGAAAGCACTGCGATCTCAAGTCTCGCCGCGATCTACCGAGTAGGTGAACTAGATCTGCGTGCATTTGCCGAATCGCCGGGAATTAGTATGGAATTTCCGGCTGACTACAAAAATATCAAAAAACTGACCAGACTCTTCGAGTGCTGTATCTACCAAAGGCATAGTAGTATTTCTGCTTCTGACCTGATCAAGCTTTCCGGACCGATCATGAATGTGGAACACGCGAATCTGGCAAAATCAGCCGTTCGCTCCCATTACGATGACAAAAACTGGAAGGAAGTTTCCGAGAAACTGCGCAGCGGAATCCGTGAAAGGCAGAGGGATGCGCTTCTCTCATTCGTCTGCACGCGAGGTACTTTTGATCTCAGTCATGAGCAGGCCTATGCCTACTACCTGATCGATGTGGACATGGGTTCCTGTTACAAAACTTCCCGCACAAAGCAGGCGATTGCCTCCGTTCAACAATTTATCCAGCGATCCTTGCTAGGCCTCGAGTTCGAGGGTTTACCCAGCGCAGGAAAGCGTCTCACGTTTCTCAAAGAAGACGCCATCGAGTGGAAATGGAGGAAAAACTACCGAGTCTGGGAGGCGAACGTAAAAGTATTTGTCTACCCGGAAAACTGGCTGGAGCCGGAGCTGCGCGATGACAAAACCCCATTTTTCGAAGAGTTCGAGCAAGAGCTCATGCAGGGAGAGATGACCAATGAACTGGCTGACTCCGCAATCACCCACTACTTGGAAAAATTACACGAAGTTTCCCGCCTTGAGATCGTCAGCCTCTTTGATGACTCCACAAGTAATACGATCTATGCACTGGGACGAACAGCGGATCTACCACAGAGCTACTATGTGCGGCAGTGGAATCATGAAACTTGGACACCGTGGGTGCGGCTGGACGCAGAAATCGAAGGCAATGATGTCATCCCAATTTTTCACAATAGCCGCCTATATATCTTCTGGGCGACCTATGATGAAAAGGTCGATCAGATCGCGCTGGATAACACAGGTCTATCGGACGAAATCGAGGATTTAAATGATCGAATTTCTGAGCTAGAGGGCACTGGAAACAAATCAATCGAGTATCACCAAGAGGCACTCAATCGAGCCATTATCGATGTTGAAACATACACAGGCACCATATTATGGGGTACATATAAAAACCGAGTGGACGTGTTGTCTGATACTTTAACAAGACTCAGAGCAGAACTTACTGGCAAGAAGCAGCTCAGAACCACACTGCAACAGGAATTCGACGCAGCGAAAAGGAAAGAGAGTTACCAAGTGGTTCACATGAATTGGATCGTCGAGAAAGAAGGTGGCTGGTCTTCCAAAAAGATCGCGAAAACAGACTTAGTCGGTTCCAAAGAAAACACACCAGATCAATATCATTTCATGGGCTATTCGCAATCTGGCGTGCTGGGAATTGTCGCAATGACTGGAGACTTGGACTTCCGCGACAGTAGTGAACAACCATACGTGGAAGGTCACTTCATCATGAGTGGCTGCACTGGTGATATCGAACTGGAACCAGGCGACTCTTCAATGTCACCGCACATGATGGTTTATAGTAATAGCTACATTACTAATACTCATCATGTCGTGGAGCTGAAATCAGGCACTGCCAACCTTCCATTCAGAGCACTGGGAACATCACCTTTACTCTGGAGGAGCCCCGATAAAACTGTAAACATCACGCGCGCTCACAACCTTGCAGACAATCCAACTCCTTGCTTTTTCGGTGGGCGGAAACATCTGTTTTTCGTTCATAAAAAGGAACAGTCCACCACCCTCGCCGCCATTGGTGACTCAGGCGTTTCGACCTCTGGTGTGACGAAGTATCACTTTGCCACCCACTACCATCCTTACACCTGCACGATGTTAAGGCAGATGAGAAGATTTGGAGTAACAGGACTCTATTCGCCTGAAGATGTTGATTCGTTAAGCAATCCAGATTCTTTGGCTCTCTACCGCCAAAAAACACCCACTATCTCCTTCAATTTCCCCAACTCTTATTTCCCTAACCCAGTAACAGTTGATGCAGATTACCCGGTCGAGAAAATCGATTTCTCCTACGGTTCCGCCTACGGCCAATACAACTGGGAAACCTTCTTCCACGCTCCAATTCACGTTGCAACCAAGCTCACCCAAAATCGAAAATTTGAGGATGCGCAAAAGTGGTTTCATTACATCTTCGACCCTACCGAGCAAACAGGTGTCGGCCCGCAGAAATATTGGAAAATCAGACCCTTCTTCTACGCACAGATCGCCGGGATTCCGTTTGAAGATCTAGACGATCAGCTAGACCGCATTGATGCAGATGAAGCAATGAACCTGGAATCCATGATCGAAACGTGGGAAGACAATCCATTCCAGCCCCACGCCCTCGCTCGGTTCCGAGTGATCGCTTACATGCGGATGACGGTCATGAAGTACTTGGACAACCTCATGGCTTGGGGCGACAGCCTGTTCAAACGGGACACCATGGAATCGATCAATGAGGCGACCCAGATCTATATTCTTGCCGCAAACATCCTAGGCGAACGCCCTCTCATCGTGGATCACCCGGAAAAAGACGAAACCGGGCCATTTACCGTCGGGGAATACTTGCAAGGGTTTGCCAAGCGCATATTGCCCGTGGGAAGTCAGCCGCAAAATCCCCAGCCAGCTAACTACGGCATTGCCGGGCAAGGCATACTTGAGCTGCTAGATAAATTTTGCCTGCCGTATAACGACCGTATTCTCGACTACTGGGATGAGCTGGAAGATCGCCTCTTCAAAATCCGCCACTGCATGAATATCGATGGCGTCTTCCGACAATTGCCACTTTACCAACCTCCCATTGATCCCGCACTCCTCGTCAAAGCAGCTGCATCGGGCGTGGACATCGGCTCGGTGCTCAGCAACCTCTCAGCACCCCGTCCGAAATACCGCTTTGAATTCATGGTTGGAAAATCGATGGAGCTGATCGGGATGGTCAAAGATCTAGGCGGCCAACTCCTTTCCGCTTTGGAGAAAAAAGACGCCGAAGAGCTTTCCAGAATCCGTTCTGATCACGAGGTCGACTTCTTGAAACTCGCAGTGGATATCAAGAAAGATTCCATCAAGGAGAGCAGCGAAAACCTAGCAGCTCTTCAGGAAGGTCTGAATATCATCAACTTGAAGAAATCATTCTACAGCGGTCAAAAATACATGAACGACGGCGAGTCGATCGATCTAACTCTACGTTTTTATTCCTGGTACTTGCGGACACTTTCACAAGTAGCGAAGGCAGCTGTCATCCCTCTCCAAGCGATTCCAAAGACTTCAGCAGGTGCGGCGGGTGCAATGGGGTCACCATTGACAATTGTGGCCATTCCCGAGCCTGCACCTCCGGCAAATATGGCTTCGGAGGTGTTGAGCGTATTTGCAGACCTCACTCAAACAGGCGCTGGAATGGCCCAAACCGTTGGACAGTACAATCGCCGCCAAGAAGAATGGGATCATCAAGTGGAAATGGCCAACGCTGAGATCAAGCAGTATGAAAAACAAATCGCCTCTGCTGAAATCCGAATGGCCATGGCTGAAAAAGATCTGGCAAATCACGAAAAACAAATCGAGCGCGCGGAAGAAGCTAGAGCTTTTATCAAAGGCAAGTTTACCAACCAGCAACTCTACTCATGGATGGTCACTCAGATTTCCACCCTCTATTATCAAACCTACGAGCTGGCCTTCGACATTGCGAAACAGGCTGAGCGCTGCTACCAATTCGAGCTCGGCCAGGAAAACACCAATTTTGTCCAATTCGGATACTGGGACAGCATGCACAAAGGCCTTCTGGCCGGTGAGCGCTTAGCACTCGATGTCAAACGCCTGGAAACCAGCTTCCTGAACAACAATTTCCGTGAGCTTGAACTCTCCAAAAGCATTTCCCTACTTCAGCTTGATCCACTCGCTCTCATTCGACTTCGCGAAACTGGCGAATGCTTCATCGAGATTGCTGAAGGCCTCTTCGATCTTGATTTCGCAGGACACTATTTCAGGCGAATCAAAAACATCAGCATCACCATCCCAGCGATTGCCGGCCCCTACACAACTTTGAGTTCCACGCTCACCCTACTAAGTAACTCCTACCGGAAATCCGCAAAAAGCGGTGAGGAAGAAAACCTTTTCAGGTGGGACACAGGAGCGGTCGAGTCGATTGCAACCAGCCGTGCTCAGGGAGACTCTGGACTATTTCAACTGAATTTCGGTGACTCGCGCTACCTACCCTTCGAAGGCGCGGGTGCCCACAGCCATTTACGGCTCAAGCTAGCAAATCCGGCACTCGCCCAATTTGACTACCAGTCAATCAGCGATGTCATCCTCACCGTAAACTACACAGCCCGCGATGGCGGCGATGTTTATCGGAAACTCGTCGAAGACTCGATGACCGAGTCAATCGAGACGTTTCTCAACAGCTCTGACTCGCTCCTGCAATCCTTCTCGATCAAGCAGGATTCACCAGATGCATGGTCACGCTTCGCGGATCCATCGGGCCTATCGAACATTGATTCACTTCCCGTTCGCCTAGCGATGGATCGTTTCCCTTACTTCGTTCGTCAGCGTGGAATTGAAATCAACTCTCTACATGTGATCGTCGTTCCCTCCGAGGGAATCACCCTGGACGCCAATACCCTTGGCGGGATCGTTCTCAAAGATGCAAACGGAAGCCCGATTCCCACCGTAGAGGCGGATACCTCGAATTTCCTCCTCCACCCGACTCTCGGAGTTCCTTCCGCCAACTTAATTCTGCAATCAGTTGCCCCTGTAGGTGAATACCTTCTTGAGTTTGACGAGCTGGAGAGCGGCTTACTGGGCACATCCATTCGGGATATTCTCGTCATCTGCAGCTATCGCGCGCGCACGGTCACCAATACCTGATCCGCATTTTTAAAACTCACGACTTCACAGGACACGCTCGTAGCTTTGATCCCTAAAAATACTGGAAAATTGTATAATTGAGGTTTCTCCCCCTGAACCTTGCCTCTTCCCTCTACTTTCGATTGAATCTGCTCAATGAATTCCAAAAACACCTCCGTCGAGGCTCTCCAAACCTGGGTCGATGAGATGACCTCGCTTTTCACCCCTACCGATGTCGTCTGGTGTGATGGCTCGCAGGAAGAATGGGATCGCCTCACGCAGCTCCTCGTCGATGGCGGCACTTTCATCCGCCTCAATCCTGAGAAACGTCCGAACTCATTCCTCGCCCGCTCGACTCCGTCCGATGTCGCCCGTGTGGAAGAGCGCACCTTCATCTGCACTAAACGCCGTGATCAGGCTGGCCCTACCAACCGCTGGGCGGACCCAGTGGAAATGCGCGAAATCCTCACTGAAAAATTCACAGGAGCCATGGCTGGCCGGACCATGTATGTGATCCCATTCTGCATGGGCCCACCAGATTCTCCTCTAGCGAAGATCGGCGTTCAAGTTTCAGACAGTCCATACGTCGTTGTGAACATGAAGATCATGGCCCATATGGGATCGCACGTCCTCGAGCGCCTAGAACAGGAATTCGATGGCACCATCGCTCCAAAACGCGATGGCCACGCCCATTTCATCAAATGCTCCCACACTGTAGGTGCACCACTTGCCGAAGGCGAAGCAGACGTCGCATGGCCTTGCAACGATGACAAATACATCTCCCACTTCGTCGATTCCCGGGAAATCATGTCCTTCGGCTCCGGCTACGGTGGAAATGCTCTCCTAGGGAAAAAATGCTTGGCCCTACGCATCGCCAGCAACATCGCTCGGGAGCATAAATGGATGGCTGAGCACATGCTCATCCTGGGCCTCCACGCTCCAGACGGCACAAAAACTTACGTCTCTGCCGCTTTCCCATCCGCCTGCGGAAAAACCAATCTCGCCATGCTGGAGCCACCAGCAGCCTATGCAAAAAAGGGCTGGAAAACCACTATCGTCGGCGATGATATCGCATGGCTCTGGCCGCATGAAGACGGAAAACTCCATGCCATCAACCCCGAAACCGGATTTTTCGGCGTGGCCCCCGGCACCAACTGGGATTCCAACCGCATCGCCATGGAATCCATGGCGGAAAACGCAATTTTTACCAACGTAGCACTCACCGACGATGGCGATGTCTGGTGGGAAGGCATGACCAAAGAAAAACCCGCTCACCTATTCGACTGGAAAGGAAATGACTGGACTCCGGAATCCGAAACCCCGGCCGCTCACCCGAATGCCCGCTTCACCGCTCCGGCCTCCCAATGCCCGACCATCGATCCAGATTGGCAAAATCCTGATGGAGTCCCTATCGACGGTGTGATCTTTGGCGGCCGCCGCGCCACCACCATGCCCCTCGTCTATCAAGCTTACAACTGGTCACACGGGGTTTACATTGGCGCTACCATGGGCTCTGAAATGACCGCCGCAGCAGCAGGAACCATCGGTAAGGTCCGGCGCGATCCAATGGCTATGCTCCCCTTCTGCGGTTACAACATGGGCGATTACTTTGGCCACTGGTATACCATGCGCAGCTACCTCACCCACCTTCCCCGCTTTTTCCATGTCAACTGGTTCCGCAAAACCGAGGACGGAAAATACATGTGGCCCGGGTTTAGCGAAAACATTCGTGTCCTCGAATGGATCATCGACCGCTGCAAAGGCGGAGCCGCTGGCCACGAGACACAAATCGGCTGGACTCCGGATTTCGAGGACTTCAATACCGAAGGTTTGGAAGATTTCACCAAAGAGGATTTCGATAAAGTGATGAAATTCGACAACAACGAGTGGCGTTCCGAGATCGTCTCTCAGGGTGAACTCTTCATCGATCTTTACGACCACCTCCCGAAGGAATTGATTTTTCAACGGGAACTTTTGGCAGCTCGACTCGTTCAATCCTAACGGCGCTGTGTTAGGCGTTCAGACGTTAGGGTTCGCGTTCAGCCTTCGGGCTTACAAATTCCGAGTGCCCACTAGTGTTCAGTAAATCTTAATCGACGAATGGCACTGGTCGAGCGCAGCGACTACCCCCGGATCCTGTGCTCTTGGATACCGCATCCCGGCAGGGATGCCAGCATGTTGCTTCGATCCCTGCCGGGATCGTCTTTGCCGCGTGCGACTCTCCGCGGGTGGTCGCTGCGCTCTACCCCCGGCTACTTGCTGAAATCCTGGCGGGATAGGAAGAGCAGGCTTTTCAAATTCCTATTGGTTTCATCAATCAGTTAAGATTTTACGCCACAATAGGTCAGCAAGTCAGCTAAGTCGCGTTCTGGAGAACGCGACTCCCTTTTCTATTGAAGCAATGCTAAGATCGGCTGTGGATAGACTCCGAATACCAGAGTTAGAACCGTCAATACACAGATCGCGACTTTCGAAATAATTGGCAGTTTGATCACTACCTCTTCACCCGGCTCGATCCACCACATTGCCTTGATGGTTTTGAAATAATAGTAAAACCCGGCAGCCGCAGCGATGACCGCGATCACCAGCCCAGCCCAAAGGCCAGCTTCTGCCGCGAGAATGAATACGAAAAATTTCCCGATGAATCCAGCCGTCAACGGCACCCCAGCCAACGCTCCCAGAAGAATCGTCATCGCCAGAGCCAGACCGGGATTTGTTTTACCTAGCCCATTGAAGTCGGAAATCGCTTCGCCATCGCGCTGAACCCGGACTTGGGCGAGAATGAAAAACACCCCCATCGTCATGATCAAGTAAGTAGCCAGATAAAACGAAACCGCCTCGACAGAATTGACAGTAGATTCCGAGACCGGACCCCAAGCAGCCAAGGCAAGAATCAAAAATCCGGCGTGGGCGATAGATGAATAAGCCAGAAGACGTTTGAAATTTGTCTGTGCGATTGCCGCGAGGTTTCCGTAAAGGAGAGTCGCACAAGCCAATATGAGAAGGATGGTTAGGACCTGACCTCGCACCGGTGATTCCGTTGCAAGAAAGGGCTCGAGGAAACGCATAAGTAATATGAACCCAGCTGCCTTGGAACCAACTGAAAGAAAGGCTGTCGTAGGTGTTGGCGCTCCTTGATAGACATCCGGAATCCACATCTGCATCGGCACTGCGCCGACTTTGAAACCGAGTGCCACGAGAACGAGCGCGATGCCAAAGAGCAGCGGCACAGTATTTTCCATTCCGACAATCCGCTCCGGCATCAGTGCCAGACTCATCGTGCCAGTGCTCCCGTAGACCCATGCGATTCCATAGACGAGAAACCCGGTGCTAAGCGCGCCTAGGATCAGATATTTCACGCCGGCCTCCAGCGACCCGACGTTTCTCCGCATAAATCCTACTAGGATATAAAATGTAATCGTGACCAGCTCGAGAGCCACGAACGCACTCGCCAAGTCCTTCGCGGAAGCCATCCACATCATCCCCGCACAAGCAAAAATCGGTAGTGAGTAAAATTCTCCAGTTCCTTCTTCCGACGTTGAATCTTCAGTAAACTTCGCAAGAATCGAGCGATAATCGATCGCCATCAGCAGCACCAAAATCGTTGCCAGCAGAGCAAATGCTTTGAAGAAAACTGCAAGTTTATCGACCTCGTAAAAATTCCAGATCGGCCACTTGGTCCAATCCGCGTCCCCACCCGCGTCCGGCCCGATCGAGAAAAACGAAAGCACGAGAATCGCACCCAATCCGGCAGCTCCGATCAATCCGGCCCATGATTTATTTTTTGATGAAACGAATGCCTCGGCGAGAAGGACGATGAATCCGAGGGTGACGACGAGTGCTTCCAGGTAATAGGCGGGCATGAAACTCTAAACTTTAAATTTTTAACTCCGAAGAAGATCCTAAAGCAAATTCAGGATTAGGTTCGGATAGATGCCGACGGCTAGGAGGGCGATGATAAGAAGAACGGCGGGAATGTGATCTACCAATGTGAGGTCAGCAGCGTTCTCCGTGCATTTCACGGGCGGACCCTGGAAAATATTTCGATATGCGCGGAGCATGTAAACGGCGGAAATCACCACACCCCAGATTGCAAGAATACAGGTAATCTGAACTGGTCCAAGACTCTGTGAAGGCTCCCAATCTTGAAACGCGGAGAGAAATACAAGAACCTCACCCGAGAAATTGGCCAATCCTGGAAGCCCGATAGAAGCCATCGCCGCAATCCCGAAGACAAAAGCCATCGCCGGAGCGGACTTTGCCAGCCCGCCCATCTGCTCCAGATCTACCGAGCCGGTACTGCGCTCGATGCGATCTGCCAGCCCAAATAGCAGAGCTATTGAAATTCCGTGCGCGAACATCAGCACCACAGCGGCCGGTTGAGCCAGTGTATTGCTTCCATTTGCGATCAGCGCGGCGATTGCCAAGAAAATATAACCCATGTGCATCACCGAGGAATTCCCTAGCAGTGAATCGAGGCGTTTCTGAGAAATGGTCACCATCCCGACCCACAGAATATTTCCAAGGAGTAGGACAAGCAGCGGAGTCAGCCACATTTCCAAACCTTCAGGGACCAGGGGCGCGGCGATTCTGAGCATCCCGTAGAGACCGAATTTTTTCAGAACACCCGCATGAAGCATCGCAGTAGGAGCGGGAGCGCTCGCATAGGCAGGCGCGGCCCATGAATGAAACGGGAAAAGCGAAACCAGCGTGCCAAACCCAATCAGCAGTAGCGCGGCAATCCCCTTCTGTGCCGCAGGATCGATATTCCCCGCATTTTCCAGTAACTCAGGAATACTGAACGTGCCCGAAAGCACTGCCAACCAAGCCAAACCAGCCAGCAGGACCAGAGAGCCAAGCCCCAGATAGATCGTGATCTTCCAAGCAACTCCCCGCCGGTCACCACGACCTAAAATCCCAATCATCAGGAAAGTTGGGATCAGCGCCATTTCATGAAAGGCATAGAAGAAAAACAGATCCGTAGAAACAAACGCGCCAATCGCACCTGCCGCGATCAGAAGTGAAGAGCCGTAATAAAGCTTCTCGCTCCCCTCCGGAGCCTTCCCGGAAAGAACCGCCGCAAGCGCAACGATTACCGAAAGCGCGACCATCACCACACTCATCCCATCCATGTATCCGAACGCAAGATTCAGCGCAGGCTTCTCTAAGACGGGCAGCGAAAGACTCCAAACATCCTCTTGCCAGCAAAATACCGAACCTAGGCCAATGATCAAATTGACAACACAAGCACCGATGGCAGTCAGGCGGGCCGGTGCTCCTAAAAGAATGGCAATAAACGCCAGAATTGGCAGGGCGACGAGGAGGGCAAGCATAGGTAAAAAGATCGATCTCGCGGAAATCCATTTCCGCACCGCGAATACAGCGAACTTGAGCCACCGCGAAAAGGGCAAAATCCTGATTTTTCAAACTCGTCCCCTATTACCCCCTCCCAGCAGTGGCGCGGGCGTCCCGCCCTAGGCCGTTTTTTAGTTATCTTGACCATACACCACCTCACCAAAATCACACCGGATCCAAGATCGAAAGCTGAACCGCCAAGTAAAATATATCCGCCAATCTCCAACTCTTTCCGAAATGGAGCAGGGGAAGCCATTAATCAGCCAAATCCATTTCCGCAAGCCAACCTCCCCGCGTATACCATGCTCACAGGGTGCATCCATGACTTCAAAATTCACTACAGCCCCAGCAGCGTCGCAGACCTTAGCGAACTTTTCTTACTTGGCGTTTAAATTTCAGCAAATCCCCAGCCTCCTTCCCCAGTAAGAAATTCCCCCTAGACATCTCCAGAATACTCGTCACGGTAATCTCCGTCATGACAAACGCCGTCACATTTTCCCGCGCCCTAGCCGATCCGACCCGCTGGCGAATCATCCAGCTAGTCAGCAACGATCCACTCTGCGTCTGCGAGCTAGCAGACATCCTCTCCATGCCACAATCCTCCGTGTCCAGCCACGTCCAGATCATCCGCAAAGCTGGACTCTTGGAGAGCGAAAAATGTGAAAAATGGACCTACTTCCGTATCCAGCAAGCCTTTCTCCCGCTCATCCGCTCCATGGATTCCTTTTTCTCTGAAAGCAACGACCCCGCTTGGCAAAACGATGCCGCCCTTGGCGCAAAACGCCTCGAAAAGCGCGAAGATAGCTGCTGCCCCGGCCCGAAAAGACTCCGCTCACACACCATTTCCCTACAACCAGCAACCGCATGAAACTATCCGAACTCAAATCACTACTCCACGATCACTCCGAGCATCACTTCCGCATCAGCCTCCCCAATGGTTCCGATATCCCCCAATCCTTACACGTGACTGAGGTAGGTCGCGTCAAAAAAACCTTCCTAGACTGCGGCGGAAAACTCCGTGAAACCGAAACCTGCCAGCTTCAAATCTGGGTCGGCGAAGACTACGATCACCGCATAGAAACGAGCAAGATGTCGAAAATCCTCGAAGTCGCCAAGGCTTACCTTCCCGACGAATCCATCCCTGTAGAAATCGAATACGAAAGCAAAATCATCTCCCAATACACCGTGGAGGGAACCGAAATCTCGGACGATTCCGTGATCCTAAAGCTCGCCAATAAACACACTGAATGCTTAGCCCCAGAAATCTGCGGCCTCCCTGCCCTCCCCACACGCGCCTCTCAACAACAACCGAGCACCTGCGGCCCCACCGGCTGCTGCTAATGCAAACATGAAATCATCTGTCATTTTCGTCTGCGTCTATAACATCGCGCGCAGCCAAATGGCCGAAGCCTTCCTCCGACGAATCTGTCCGGGAGAATTCGAGGTCGAAAGCGCCGGCCTCGAACCAGGCACCCTCAATCCCCTCGTGGTCAAAGTCATGTCAGAAATCGGAATCGATATTTCCCAAAACCAAACCAAATCCGCCTTGGACCTCTTCAAAGCTGGCCGCACTTTCCGCCATGTCGTCACCGTTTGTGACAAAGAAGCTGGTGAGCGCTGCCCCATCTTCCCTCTCGTCCTCCACCGTCACCACTGGAGTTTCCCAGATCCCAGCCAAGCAACCGGATCCGATGAAGAGAAACTCCAACAAATCCAAGAAATCCGCGACGCGATCAAACTCAGAATCAAGCAATTCTTCGCAGTCGCCGCTTAGAGCCAAGTATGAGCTGCATCCCCAAAATTCTGGCCCCGCAAGTAGACGGGCATTTCCTAACTCCTAACAAAGTAACGAACGGGAAGGCTTGGATACTGCTAGAGTTTGGAAAATCCCTTCTGCTCACCCGCGTCCGGAGAAATCGGAAACGGTCCCTCACTGCATTTTACTCTTTACCCTTCATTATGCTTTTCAGACACTGGGTTTCGGTCAAGGAACATTGCTCGTAACTCAGGATTTCCGAGCTATTCATACGATGAACAGTAAAAGCGTTCGCACCCAATTCGACGCTTTTTCCCGAATGTCCGTTTTTTAGCTAGATACCCTTCCGATCCCCCCAAAGCCGCGCATCATCCACGCATAGAGAGTGATGCACCGCCCCCCCAGACCCCAAGCCCAAGGCAAATCCCTCCGCATAAAACCCGCCCGCCGATTCTAATTTCCAGAAAAGCAAATTTTCCATGACCCACCACCCGCAATTCACTTTGAAAACACATCAGACCTCCCGCTCCCTCGCACTGGCCTCACTCATGGTAGTCGCAGCCACACCGCTTCATTCACAAAACACTACCACGGGAGACACCACCCTAGGCGTCACCGATCCGACCTGGAACGTCGGCGGTGATTTGACGATTGGCGGTTTTGACACAGGCACGATGACCATTGCCTCAGGCGGCACAGTCAACAACTTCAGCGGGTTTATCGGCAACGCTTCAGGCTCCAACGGTAGAGCTACGGTCACTGGCGGAACTTGGACAACTTCGAATATACTTCTCGTCGGGCGCTTTGGCACAGGCACCTTGGAAATCAGTGGAACCGGGACAGTCATCAGCGGCGGCGGTAATCTTGGAACTGACCCCGGTTCCAACGGCAGCGCGACCATCACAGGTGGCACTTGGACCAATTTAACTAGCCTCACAATCGGAGATGCCAGCACGGGCTCGCTGGTAATTAGCGGCACCGGTGGAGTTTCTGCTTCGAATGTGCTTATAGCCAATCAAGGTAACGGCTCCGGCAACCTCGGCCTGAATGGCGGCACCCTCACCACTGGCCAAGTCTCCGAAGGCGCCGGCACAGGCGGCGGCACCGTCACCTTCAACGGCGGAACCCTCCGTCTTTCCGCCAATCAAGTAAATCTCTTCTCCGGTTTTGAAACGGGCGATGTGACCATTGCAGCCGGTGGCGGAACCATCGATACGCAAAATTTCAATATTGCCAGCTCTACTATTTTCTCAGGCGCCGGCAGTCTCACCAAAACCGGAACCGGCACCCTCACTCTCAGCGGCGCCAACACATTTACCGGCGGCACCACTGTCGCCACAGGCACCCTCAACCTTGCCTCCGGCGGACAACTGATCGGGGCACCGGGCACTAGCTCAAGTTCACAGCGAGATGGTAAAACCGCAATCACTGTGAATAGTGGAGCTGTCCTACAGACAATAAGTGGGGCGACTATCTCAGGCGGAAACGGAACTACCGTATTTCTTTCATCCGGCAACGGAGGCGCGGCTGTTTTGATTAATTCGGGGGGAGCATTGGATAACGGTGCAACAATAACCGGAGGACAAGGAAGTATTTATACATTTGCCGGCGACGGAGGAAATGGTGTTAATTTTGATTCAATAGCTAGCTTTACAAACACAGGGTTCTTAAACGGTGGAACTGGTGGAATTGGAGATGAAAATGGCGCAATAGGTGGCGATGGCGGAAGTGGGATCGTCTTTCGCTTAGCAGGCGGGAATCATTCAAACAGCGGAACGATCACTGGAGGAGTTGGAGGAATTGCTACTTCGGCAGGCAATGGAGGAGATGCCGTATCACTTACTGCCTTAGGGAATCTGACCAACAGTGGTAGCCTCTCAGGAGGAACTGGAGGAGTTGGAAGATTTAATGGAGATGGCGGAGATGGCGTAGTATTTGATCTAGGCGGAACATTGACGAACTCTGGCAACATCACCGGAGGAGCAAGAGGTGGTTCTGGATTTGCAGCCCGTGGCGGAACTGGCGTAAGATTTACTAGTGGCCCTGGTACAATCAATAATCTGAATGGCGGCAATATCGTAAGTGGTGTGCAAATGGCTAACGAAGCCAATGCGGTAACACTTCAAATCGGCAGCACCATTACGGGTGGGCTAAATATCGGTAACAGCACCTCGTCAACTCTCACTCTCGGCGATGACGGCACTGGCGGAACACAAAATTTTTCCACAGCGGTCAATGGCACGGTCACATTTGCAGGAAGCCTCATCAAAAATGGCACTGGCCGATGGAACCTTGACCAAACATTTTCATACACTGGCGGAACCCGGATCAATGACGGTATTCTTGCCATCAGTAGCGACGCCAATCTCGGCGATAGCAGCGGCACACTAACATTTGACGGCGGGACACTTCTCAACTCGGCCGCAATTTCCACCAACCGGAATACTACTATCAATGCAGGGGGCGGAACTTTCCAAACAGATGCAGCCCATACCTATAACGGCACCATCACCGGCGCAGGCTTACTCACCAAAACCGGCACCGGCACACTAATACTGACCGCCAACAACAGCCGAACAGGTCCCACCACCATCAGCACAGGAACTCTTCAAATCGGCAACGGCGGACTCACAGGCACGATCGGCTCTGGAAACATCACCAACAACGCCGCTCTGAACTTCAATCGTTCAAACGATCTCTCCATATCCAGTCTGATTTCCGGCACCGGAACACTTACACAATCCGGCACTGGCACCCTCACCCTCAGCGGCGCCAACACGTTTACCGGCGGCACCACCGTCGCCACAGGCACCCTCAACCTTGCCTCCGGCGGACAACTGATCGGGGCACCGGGCTCAGGTGCACAACTAGCTGGGAAAATCGCAGTCACTGTGAACAATGGAGCCACCCTAGAGACAATAAGTGGGGCAACTATCTTAGGCGGTAACGGAGTTTCATCCGGCATTTTTGGCAACGTTGGAGGTGCGGCTGTGGTGATTAATTCGGGCGGAGCATTAGATAACGGCGCAACAATAACTGGCGGACAGGGTAGCAATGGAAGATTTGCTCGCGATGGAGGAAATGGTGTTAATTTCACTTCCATAGCCAGCTTTGCAAACATAGGGACCATTAACGGTGGAACTGGTGGACGTGCAAATGAAACAGCTTCAGGCTCTGGCGATGGCGGAAATGGGATCGTGTTTAGCCTAACAGGCGGGAATCATTCAAATAGCGGGACAATCAACGGGGGAGATGGGGGTTCAGTGATCGATGGAACTGGAATTCAAGGATCTTCTGGAGGTGATGGAGGAAGTGCCGTAGCATTTACTGCTTCAGGGAATCTGATCAACAGCGGTAACCTCGTGGGGGGAAATGGGGGGGATGGAAATGGTGGATCTGGAAATGCTGCAGGTGATGGTGGAAATGCCGTCACACTATCTGCCGTAGGAAATGTGACCAACAGCGGTAGCCTCTCGGGAGGAAATGGGGGAAGCGTAACAGCGTTTGATGGTGATGGTGGAGCGGGCGTATTTTTTATTTTTGGTGGAACGCTGACGAACTCCGGCAACATTGCCGGAGGAGTAGGAGGTCCTGGATTTGCTGGGGATGACGGAACTGGTATATTCTTCCAGTTTGGTTCCGGCACACTTAGCAATCTCAATGGCGGCAGCATCGTACGTGGTGTGCGAATGGCAAACGAAGCCAATGCGGTAACACTCCAAATCGGCAGCACGATTACGGGCGGACTAAATATCGGTAACAGCGCCTCATCAACTCTCACCCTCAACGATGATGGCACTGGCGGAACACAGAATTTCTCTGCAGCGGTCGACGGCATGGTCAGCTTCGCCGGAAGTCTTATCAAAAATGGCACTGGCCGATGGAACCTTGACCGGACATTTGCCTACACTGGCGGAACCCGGATCAACGACGGTATTCTTGCCATCAGTAGCGACGCCAATCTCGGCGATACCAGCGGAACCCTAACATTCGACGGCGGGACACTTCTCAACTCGGCTATTATTTCCACCAGCCGAAACACCACCATCAATGCAGGGGGCGGAACTTTCCAAACAGATGCAGCGCATACCTTTAACGGCACCATCACCGGCGCAGGCTTACTCACCAAAACCGGCACCGGCACATTAATACTGACCGCCAACAATAGCCGAACCGGTTCTACCACCATCAGCACAGGAACTCTTCAAATCGGCAACGGCGGACTCACAGGCACGATCGGCTCTGGAAACATCACCAACAACGCCGCTCTGAACTTCAATCGTTCAAACGATCTCTCCATATCCAGTCTGATTTCCGGCACCGGAACACTTACACAATCCGGCTCAGGCGCCCTCACCCTCAGTCGCACGAACACCTACACTGGCGGCACTCAGATCAATGACGGCATTCTTGGCATCAGCAGCCATCGCAATCTCGGCGATGACAGCGGAACCCTAACATTCAACGGCGGGACGCTGCTTAACTCGGCCGCAATTTCCACCAACCGGATTACCACCATCAATGCAGGGGGCGGAACTTTCCAAACAGATGCAGCCCATACCTTTAACGGCTCCATCACCGGCGCAGGCTCACTCACCAAAACCGGCAATGGCACCCTCACCCTCAGCGGCGCCAACACATTTACTGGCGGCACCACTGTCGACACAGGCACCCTCAACCTCGCCTCCGGCGGACAATTAATCGGGGGACCGGGCTCAGCTGCACAGCAAACAGGCAAAATCGCAGTCACTGTAAACAGTGGAGCTACTCTAGAGTCAATGGGTGGGCCAATTATTTTGGGCGGCAACGGAGCGACCCTTTTCGCTTCAGGCGGCAGGGGAGGCGCGGCTGTGTTGATTAATTCGGGCGGCGCATTTGATAACGGCGCTACAGTCACCGGAGGACAGGGGAGCTTCGGAACATTCGGCGGCCTCGGAGGACATGGTGTCACCTCTAATACCATAGCTGGCTTCACAAACACAGGGACTATTAACGGTGGACAAGGTGGCGATTCGAGTAATATCAGCGGCGCCGGAGGAACTGGTGTAAATTTCAATTCCACAACCAGCTTTATAAACTCTGGGGTCATTAACGGTGGAAGAGGCGGAGATTCACCAAGAATTGGTGGCGGCGGCGGAGCGGGCGTATCCTTTGCCCTAGGCGGAACGCTAACGAACTCTGGCAACATCTCCGGAGGAGTAGCAGGTTCTGGATCTGGTGTTAGTAGTGCTGGAACTGGCGCAAGGTTTGATAATGGCCCCGGGACACTTAGCAATCTCAATGGCGGCAGCATATCAGGTGGTGTGCTAATGGCTGACGAAGCCAACGCAGTCACACTCCAAATCGGCAGCTCGATTACTGGAGAGCTAAACGTTGGCACCATCACCTCATCAACTTTCACCCTCACCGATGACGGCACTGGCGGAACACAAAATTTCTCTGCAGCGGTCGACGGCACGGTTAGCTTCGCGGGAAGCCTCATCAAAAATGGCACTGGCCGATGGAATTTGGATCAAGTATTTGCCTACACCGGCGGAACCCGGATCAATGACGGTATCCTGAGCATCAGTAGCGATGGCAATCTTGGCGCTAGCAGCGGCACACTTACATTCGACGGCGGAACACTCCTCAACTCGGCCGCAATTTCCACCAACCGGAATACCACCATCAATGCAGGGGGCGGAACTCTCCAAACAGATGCAGCCCATACCTTTAACGGCACCATCACCGGCGCAGGCTTACTCACCAAAACCGGCACCGGCACACTGATACTGACCGCCAACAACGCCCGAACCGGTCCCACCACCATGAGCGCAGGAACTCTTCAAATCGGCAACGGTGGAACCACAGGCAATATCGGCTTAGGAAACATCACCAACAACGCCGCTCTGAACTTCAATCGTTCAAATGCTCTCTCCGTTTCCAATCTGATTTCCGGCAACGGAACACTTACTCAATCCGGCACTGGAGTCCTCACTCTCTCCGCCGCGAATACCTATTCTGGAAATACCACGGTGACCGCTGGAACACTTCTCGCCAACAACAGCTCCGGAAGTGCTACCGGAAGTGGAGCGGTCACGGTCAATAACGGGGCCACATTTGGCGGAAACGGCATCATTTCGGGTGCACTCACTATCGCCAATGGTGGACGAATTTCTCCTGGCACCAGCCCGGGAACTCTCACTGTCGGAGATCTTACCCTGAATCCTACATCTCAGCTCGATTTTGAACTCGATACACCTGGTGTAGTTGGCGGTGGAGTGAATGACCTGATCTCAGTGAATGGCGATCTGGTTCTCGATGGTGTTCTCAATATCACCGATCTCGGAAACTTCGGCGATGGAACTTACCGCCTCTTTGACTACACTGGAGCACTCACTGATAACGATCTTCTCTTTGGGACCATCTCCTCAGCATTCGATCTGACAGTCCAGTCCACCACGGCCAATCAGATCAACCTTCTTGTGGCAGCTGCTAGTTCCCAATTCTGGAATGGTCCAAATATTTCCGCAAACGGCATCATTAACGGCGGCACAGGCACCTGGAATGGCAGCACCACCAACTGGACGAACACGAATGGCAATATCAGCACAACTTGGTCAGGTGGACTTGGAGCTTTCTTCTCCGGAACCGCTGGCACTGTCACGATAGCCGATGGGTTCACTGCCAACCCAAGCGCTCTCGATTTCCGCTCGTCGGGCTATACTCTGAATGCCAGCGGAACTGGAAATATTGGGATTTCGGGCAACACTTCTTTCATCACCGTTGCAGGAGAAACAGTCATCAACGCCCCTATCACTGGCACGGGTGGCCTTACCAAAACTGGCAGCGGCAGTCTTGCCCTTAACGGAAATAATACCTACTCAGGCGGAACCACCCTTACATCAGGAAGACTAGTCATGGGTAACAATAACGCGTTAGGCACAGGGATCGTAACCATCGCAGGAGGGACTGAACTGGCGACGAGTTCAATCCGGAATTTGGCAAACGATTTTGTTATAAACGGGGACTTCAGCACGGTTGGATTAGGGTCTCCTGCAATTATCCTAGTAAATGGCGATATCGCACTTGGGAACGGCATTCGCCAAATTACCACTGTCGACAATGGCCGATTTCTGGCTTTTGGAGAGATTTCTGGAGCCGGCGGAATTACGGTAGTTGGCGATAGCGGTGATGTCCTCTTTGGCGGAATCGGGTCAAATACCTATAGCGGAGTAACCACCGTAGAAGATGGAGGCAATTTGCGGCTTACTAAAGATGGCACTGCGATCTCTGGGGATTTGCAAATCGATGTTGGCGGTCAAATTCGTCAGGAAGGATTTAGCGAAGTCATCGCAGATACCTCCGGCGTAACAGTCAATGGTTCGTATTCCTTGCTCGATGTATCAGAAACGATTGGCACCTTGCTCGGCTCAGGTCAGGTTCAAGGTGCCCATAATTTTTCCGATCAAACATTCACTGTCCAATCGGGAAATTTCACGGGTAGTTTTGCCGAAGGTGGACCGGACAATACTACTTTCATAAAAACGACTTCAGGCACGCTAACCCTAAGTGGCACAAATGCCTTCAGAGGAGGCGTTCAGATCGATGGCGGCATCCTGAGCGTAGGATCGGACATTAGTTTAGGAGCCACAGGCAGTGGAATCTCGTTTAATGGTGGAACCCTCCGAAATACGGCTGCATTTACGACCAACCGGACTATCATCGTTAATGCTGGTAGTGGCGCACTACAGACCGATGCCGACTTCAGCGTAGGGGGCACAATCAGCGGACTAGGCTCACTCACAAAAACTGGAAATGGCACACTCACCCTTTCTGGTAACAATACCTTCACGGGCGGCACGACCATAAACAACGGCACACTTCTCGCCAACAACATCTCCGGAAGCGCTACCGGGACAGGTACTCTCACTATCTTAAATAGTGCAACCCTAGGCGGAACCGGAATTATATCTGGCCCAGTCACCATCGCCAATGGCGGCCGCCTTGCTGCGGGCAACAGTCCGGGCACCCTCACCATCGGAGACCTATCCCTGAATGCTAACTCTCAGCTAGATTTCGAGCTCAATACTCCAAATATTGTAGGCGGAGGAGTGAATGATTTGATCTCGGTTTCCGGAAATCTCATCCTAGACGGAATTTTAAACATCACCGACCTTACAAATTTCGGGGCGGGCAGTTACCGGTTATTTGACTACACAGGCAGCCTTACAGATAACGGCCTTCTTTTTGGCACAACACCCTCACCCTTTGATTTGACTGTTCAAACTGGCTCTGCCAATCAGATCAATCTACTCGTCGCAGCCGCCACCGCCCAGTTCTGGGATGGCGCAAATACTAATCCGAACGGCTTGATCGATGGCGGCACCGCCACTTGGGATGCCTCGACAACCAATTGGACCAATAACAGCGCAAATTCCAATACCGCATGGACAGGAAATCTCGGCGCAGTTTTCGCTGGAACAGCAGGAACCGTAACGATCGCAGATGGCTTTTCCGCAGGTCCTGATTTCCTCGATTTTCAAACTCCGGGATACACTCTCAGCGCCTCAGGCACTGGCAATATAGCAATCACTGGCACAACCCGCTTCACCACTGCCGCCGGAGCACCTACTACGATTTCCGCTCCTATCTTGGGTGCTGGTTTGCTTGAAAAACAAGGATCGGGGACTCTCCTACTCAGTGGCACCAATACCTACGGCGGCGGCACCATCGTCCGCAATGGAACCCTCTTGGTTGCTGGATCGGTAGCCCACTCAGGAGAAACCATGACCGTTGGTAGCCTTTTCGGGGACAATGCTACGTTGGAAATCAGAACAGGAGCCTCAGTCACCAGTGCTTCCGGAGCCATCGGGGCCACCCCAGGCTCCAGAGGAACCGCAAATATTTCTGGCGGTAGCTGGACCAATTCCGGCAGCCTATTTGTAGGAGATTCCGGCACAGGAACCTTGAATATCAGCGGCACTAGCGCGGTATCAGCTTCTAGCGTCACCCTAGCAAATTTCACTGGCGGCATCGGTAGCCTGAATCTGAATGGTGGCATGCTTACCACTGGCCAAGTCTCCGAGGGCAGCGGAAGAGGCACGATCAGCTTTGATGGAGGCATTCTACGCCTTTCTTCCACCCAAGCAGATCTTTTCAATGGCTTTGAAACAGGTGATATCGTCCTCGCGAACGGCGGAGGGACCATCGATACGCAGGCTTTGAATATCGCCACAGCTTCTCAGCTCTCTGGAGCTGGTGGCCTTACGAAATCAGGCTCTGGAACGCTGACCCTTACTGGCAACCAAACTTATACCGGTGCGACTACCATCACTTCAGGCACACTGCAGATCGGCAACGGTGGGACTTCCGGCTCAGTCGCAGGAGACATCCTCAACAACTCACGTCTCGTGATCAACCGTTCCAATTCGCTAGCGCTAAATGGCAAGATCACCGGGTCCGGTGGACTTACAAAAACTGGGAATGGTATCCTCATACTCACCGGTGAAAATACCTACTCCGGCGGAACAACCCTTACCGCTGGCTCCTTACAAATCGGCAATGGCGGCTCCTCCGGCTCAATTGCTGGGGATGTCCTCAACAATGGCGCACTTATTTTCGACCGTTCCAACTCACTTGCCTATGCAGGTGTCATAAGCGGTAGTGGCGATCTAATCAAGCAGGGCAGTGGTGTGCTCACGCTGAGTAGTGATCAAACCTACCTTGGCAATACAACCGTCAAAAATGGCTCACTCATTTTGAATGGAAATATCGCAAGCTCACAAATAACCATCGGTGCTTCCGGAACATTTGGCGGCAGTGGAATCTTCGCCGGAAACCTGATCAACGCCGGAACGGTCAGCCCCGGAAACTCCCCTGGAACTCTCACCATCGCTGGAGATTACACCCAGCAATCATCCGGCACGCTGATCACCGAAATCGCCTCCTCCACTTCCTTTGACAAATTGGCAGTCGGCGGAAAGGCGAATCTCGATGGAACCTTACAAATCGTTACCCTTGGCGGCTTCATTCTGGCAGAGGATGATCTTCTCTCCATCCTCACAGCAAGTGACGGCGTGGATGGTGAGTTCGCCACCATTGATCAATCGCTCTCCACCGCCGAGTTCGATGTCACTTACCTTTCGGATGAGGTCCGACTTTCCTTGGTCAAAACTCAGCTAGTCAGCTTCTTCGACAAAATCAAAGACTTGGATCTCAGTCCGAATCAGCGCGCACTTGCAAATGTAATCGATAGCAGCTCTGCCGATCCACTCCAGAGCGAGCTCGTAGAATACTTGCTCGCCCGTGATCCCAGCGCCCTTCTAACCGAGCTCGACCGCATCTCTCCCGAGGAGCTAGCCGTCCTGTTCGAGATTATCCTAGCCGGGAGCAACTCGCAGAATTTCATCCTCGGCAATAGGCTGAACCAAGCCCGCTCCGGTGTCTCCGGCTTCCGCGGCTCCTTGAATTTCACTGACAGCAGAGGCACCATCAACTCCCCCACCCCACGCTTCCGTCAGCTAGTCGGCAGTGCTGGAGAAATACTCGTAGTCCAAGACGCCCCCAGCACCGTGCAAGGCCCTTGGAACATGTGGGCCACCGGCCAAGGCGATTTCGTAGATGTCGATAGCGATTTCAACGCACGCGGCTACGATTTCCGTAGCGGCGGAGTCACCGTCGGAGTCGATAGAAAACTCGGTGAAAACCTCATCCTCGGCCTAGCCGCCAGCTACTCCCGCAGCGATGGCAACCTCGCCAACGGCGGCGATGCCGATACCGATGGCAGCCGCGTTGCACTCTACGGAAGCTACTATGAAGGCGGCGCTTACATCAACGCTATCGCAGGTGCCGGATACAACACCTTCGACACCAGCCGCAGCACCATCGCCGGCACATTTGCCAGAGGCGACACCGAAGGCCTCACGTTCGATGCCATGCTTGGCGGCGGTTACGATTTCAAAGCAGGAAAACTCACCTACGGCCCCACAGCTTCCATCGCCTACACCAATGTCGGCATCGATGGATTTCAGGAAACCGGATCTATCGCTTCACTGAACATCGCGGATATGGATGAGGAATCATTCCGCAGCCGCATCGGTGGACAGATCAGCTGGAATCATCGGGCCGGGAACATTGGCATCAGCCCAAGACTCAGCCTAGAGTGGCAGCATGAGTTCCTAGCCAACGGCTCCTCGATCACATCAGGATTTGCAAATGGAGCCGGCGGCCCCTTCACCGTGCAAAGCCCCAATATCGGCAGAGACTCAGCCATCATCGGTGCGAACATCGACTTCACCTTCAGCGAAACCTTCGGAGCCAACCTAGGCTACGAAGCAGAACTAGTCCGCAGCAACTACAGCCGCCACTCCATCAACGGCGGCTTCCGCTGGAGCTTCTAGGAGGGGCGGCATCCCCAGCCCCCACCCACATCCGGAAAAACCAGCGCCTAAGCTCAAATACTGATTCAAAAGCATTAAGTAGATTTTCAACGCAGAGACGCGGAGGCGCAAAGGACGCAGAGCTGGGAAATTGTTTTTTTGAAAAAACTCTGCGTTCTCCGCGCCTTCGCACCCCTGCCCTTCGTTAGAGATTGTTTCCTGTCCACTGCGGACAAAAAATCCTAGAAGAAAGGGCCTTTTAACGAATCCCCGTGTAAACACTGCCTGAAATGATTCTCCCGAACGTCTATCCCATCATGAAACCAGCGCTACTTATCCTGTTATTCCCGCTCACCGCACTTGCTGAAAAGTCCCTCTCGGTCCCACCTGAAGGAGCCTCCGCACAGATCGTGGAAATGTCCTTTGAAGAAATTCAAATCCTCGCGGAGAAACAAGTCACCGAAGAGCAGGCAGCACCTCCACTCAATGAGACCGTAGAGGATCTCGCCGCCCGCCTCGCCACCCCCGAGGCCGCCTTCGACTTCGTCAGAGACAGGATTTCCTTACATTCCTACCCGGGTTCCATGCGCTCACCTACCCTTTGTCTGGCCGCAGCCGCCGGAAACTCGCTGGACCGGGCCGCCCTGCTCGGGGAAATCCTCCGCCTCCAGAACCAGACCGTCCGCTACTCTCATGGCCAGCTATCCATGGAAAACGCGGAAAAAGCCCTTGCCCGCATCACCTCGGAGCCCGCCCCGGCCATGAAGACCGAGGGCCCCCTATTTACTGCCATCATCGCCCGCGCCCAAGCCGCCTTCGCCCCCCTCCGCGAGGCCGGAGCAGGCACAACCGCGAACGCCATCGACCCCTCAGCACTCACCGCCGCCGCCCTGAAAGACCTACAGGACCATTGGTGGATCGAGATGGAAAATGGAGACTCATGGACCCCGATGGACCCCCTCTTCCGGGACTCCGCCATCGGCACCAGCCACGCCGATGCGAGGGAAAGCCTCGACCAGATCCCCGAGAATCTCCTGCAGACCGTTTCTTTGAAAATCATCGCGGAAGTGGCGGAAGGCGGGAAAATCTCCCGTGAAACCAGCATCGATCACCAGACAACCGTCGAGGTATTCTCCACCTCCATTATCACCCTCGGCCGCGCTGCGGAAGGACAAGGAGGTGGCATCGCCAGCAAATTCGGCGAGGTGGTCGGCCTTCGGAACTTCCGGCCCGTCCTCATGATCGGCAGCAAATCCGTGCAAGGCCTCCCTATCGAACTCAGCACCGCGGATACGAAAGGCAAAAAAGGCGGAGGCGGACTCCTCGGCGGACTCTCCTTCGGGGAAAAAGAAGAGCCACAGGATTCCGGTGGCCGCGAACTCATCGGCCTCATCATGGAAATCCGCTGCCACGCTCCCGGCCGCGAGCCGCTCCTTTCCAGACGCATCCTTTACGACCGCCTCGCAGCAGCAGACCGATTCACTTGGGAACAAGCCGGTTGTCCGGAGGAAACCACCATCAAACCCGTTGCCGAGGTCCCTGCGCTGGCAGCAAGCTCTCTTGATGCCACGCATATCATCCACGCCTACCACGGCGCGCACAACCCCGGCCAATGGATTGCCAACAATCGAAATCTCGCCAGCCAAGTCGCAGCTTCGGAGGAAGCCGGAGGAATTGATGCGGCACTTGCCCGGACCTTTCACGCCAGCTTCTGGCGCACCCTTCCCATCCTCAGCGATCTCTTTCTCGCCCCGGCGCTCAACGACCTCGACGGACTCAGATTCCAGCCCGCCTTCCCCCGGATCCTCGTCGTGACCCTCAGCAAGCCCCCGGGTTCCGAAGGGGTCTCCATCCATACCGATCTGCTCCAAAACGACCTCCGCGCCATCCCGGCCGAAGGCGTCTCGGCAGAAGACATCGCCATGCGTCAGCTCTGGAAAGGCGCACTCGAAGGCGCCTTGGAAAAAGAAATGATTGAGCTATGCACCGTGAACTTCACCGAGGGATCGGAGATCGACAGCCAGTCCCCCACCTCATTGGGAACCCTCCACCTCGCGACCGCAGAGGATGCTGAAAAAGGCGGCATCGCCCTCCGCTCCTCACTGGCCGCCGGGAATCTGGCGATGGTAAATCCCGAAAAACCCGATGCGACGGCCTTCTGGGAAATCTGCCTCACCACCGGAGCCACCAAAGCAATCCTTGAGCCCGGCCTGGGCGGAGCCGGGGGTAACTTCGGAGGCTCATACCCCGGCCAGAAATTCAAAATGCCCAAAGGTGCCGGCGGGAAAGGCGGCGGCAACGAGTATCTGGAGATGCTCGGCATATCCATCAACTTCGCCGCACCCCTGGCCAGCGAATTCAGCCGAAATCTGGTCATCGCGATCATCGCCGCGGAAGTCACCATCATGTACAATCTTTACGACCGCTGACCCGTCCACTTGCCAAACATCCAAGCTACCTGCCTCTTGATCTCCAAACCGCAAATAGAAGGGGTTTCCCAACCCCTGGCAGAGCTTCCAACCCCGAAAACCCGGGCTTCCGCTAGGGCTTGAAAAGCCCACCCTCACCGCCGCTCTGGGTCGTGACATTTCCGCCCGCAAACAGCTCCTCGCCATCGTGCAGAACAAATTCCGCCAGGCCCCCGGCCCGCTGGCAGAGTGGGAATCCGCCGTCCGCCCCGCCCGCAAGCCAAAGCCCGCCGCATAAGGAACACAAAACGCCGGTGGACTGCGGCAGCCTGCTGCAAGGGGCGCGCTAGCCAAGGCTCCACCGGGGGCTCGCAGCAGGGCTCTGCATTGGCAAACAACGCGATGATCACCGGGGGGCCCGGAGGGGACTCTGCTACTTTTAATACCAAACAAAAATAACTTATAGATTATATTTGGGCATGCTGTAGAAATATGCATGGCAAGAAAAACAATGAAGCT
>JAULKP010022268.1:0-11404 GCA_032356005.1 Ulothrix subflaccida
TCGGACGCACGAGCCCTAGTTCGCGTTCGATGCGTCGCTTGATCGCAGTGTCGAGTTCGTCGCTGCTGACAGCGCCGGATCGCACGCGCCCCGTCTACGTAGACATGCGTAGTACGAGCTAGGAGCTGTGGACATACCGGCGCGAGTGTCTCGTTTGAGGACACGTCGAACCTGCGATGCCTCGTGACCGTTCGACCGGGTGCAGCCGACGCCGGTCCGAGTGCTGCGCGCGCACCTCGGGGTCCGCAATCCGACGGACGACTCCGTCTGACGCATGCGTCGCTGTTTACAGACCCGAAATGCTCGTGGACACTCGTCGAAACCAAGGAACCCATGTTCCCCGACTGGACTTCTTGTGACGACGATGGCTACGAACACACCTACCTTGTCGAGTCTCCGGAACACACATTCACATTTGTCCAAGTACTTTCCGACAGTAATTTCTGTTGCTTGGACAACCGCAGGGATTGCTACCCGGCAGTCTATGCATGCTATTGCAGTGAGTACACCGCACGCAATGCGTGTGTGCTCGCGGCCATCCGCAAATTCAAGGCATGCGTCGACGAACACTGCGACCCCTACGCTTGTGCCGAGACCTATTGGACAGTGGACCGACCAGCTTGCTATCACGACGAGGACTGCATCAGCCTGGCGTGTTGAGCTTATGTACGTGATGGGGACAGATGTAGCTGGTGTGTGCACGGGACCGGCTTGCTTCGCAAGAGAACACCACAATCGTGTGACACGTCTGCACTCGTACAGAACTAGCGCTAGAAACGAAGCATGCACGTCGGATATGCATTGCCGCTACACGATGTGATTGATGTGTGCGCCAAAGTTGTTCACACCGTAGCGGCCTTTGCGCCGGTCACGGTGTCACTCGTTCGCGTCGCTCGGCGCAGCGGTCGAGTCACAATTTGTGCAGGCGTCGCGCGCACTCGTCCGCTCACGCCCACAACTGCTGTACTGTCCAAGGGGCCTCGCGTTTGGACGCCGGTCCACGGTCGTGCGCCACCTACATCGGCGGCGACAGCCTCCGGACACCCGGGATCGATCTGATCGCGCTGCGGCCGCGAGCGCACCGACTCGCACGGACACACGACGCATGCAGCGCGACTCGAGGGCATCAAGTCGCGATACACGACGGGCATCTATCGGCCAACAATCGGCGCCGTCCCGGCGCTTGTAGTGGACAGGATGTTTGTGGCCCACAGCGCTCGCATGTTTTGAGCTGTGTGATGCGCGCAGCTGCGATCAGCTGTTGACATTTGCGCAGGCGAGGAATGCCCGTGGGAGCTTCAGGTCGACAGCTATAAATCGGGTACACTACCTTGTCAGTTCACTCACAAGCCACTCGCCACGCGGGCTGATGGCCGATCTTGGAAGGATCACGTGGACCTTGGCTGGATGAAGGACCCCATCCACTGTTGTGCGGATCCCGGGCACGAAAGCTGGCAGGCGTACTACATCTGCCGCTGCTCAAGCGGTGCCTTGGTGAACGAGTGCGTGCTGGCTGCAGCCCATACGGCGGTCCAGTGCGCAAACGAGAAGCAGCCAAGCTGCCATGAGTTGTTCTCGCGTACTTGCCTTTCCGATTTCTGGGACGATTTCTACGAGTGCCGCGATAACGAGGGGTTTTGCCCTCATCCTCCGCCGATAGGCTGACGAGATACGTGTACACCCGGATATGCGCGTCGTTTCCATACCATGCTGGGATCAAATGAAGGCAAAGGAAGGAATATGTTTCCAGGCAATTTTGGGAGCATCTGACACTTGTCCAGGGTACTGTTCTACTGCTTAGTGCAATCCACGCGTAACTGAAGAGCTGAATTGCATGCGATCGTGCGGAGGGCATTTCTACGCGCATGTGATGGCGGTTTGCTTGCCACAATCTTCGCGACCTCTAAACTGCGCCATTGTGAGTGCGTCGTCCATTTCTCGAGTCAATGCTTTCCAGCACTTAAATTACAGAAGAGCTGCGCCGATGCGCACAGACACACGACTCACGCAGCGCGACTCGAGGAGATTCGGGATCGATCTCGTAGAGCTGCCTCAGACCCATATGCAGCAGCCGTGCGCGCGCCTACCGCGAACATAAGCCACCGTTGAGCTGATCGCGATCATGTAGGTATGTACGACTGCCATGGATCGGTTGTTGAATGCGAAGCGGACCTTTCAAACATCCCGGCAGTCGTGGTCATACAAATGAGAGCGAACGGTTTCGTAGGAGCTCCGATACCTTGTGGAGCTATGAGCTGTGCCGCAAGCCTCACGGCCTGAAACGGTCGTTCCGTCTCGTTTGATGGCCCTCGCAAGGGGCGCCTGTCACGTAGCCCACAGCGTCAGGCTTTCTGAAACCGACTCGCTGCATGCGCAGATGAGGAATGTCCATGGAACCTCCAGCTTGACACCCACCCAAAACCTCTCAATCCCCCTTGCGACGGCATCACACAATATATTGCTACCGCTGTGAGGGCTTCACGCTATCAACAGGCAGTCTCTCTAGTGGTCACGAGTGATCCCAACTGGTGTTGCGCGATCAATCCGCCATACGCATCGGTATACGCATGCTTGTGCTCTCGATACAATGCGCAGAACGCGTGCGAGCATGCTGTTGCCCGCGAAGCCGTGGCTTGCGCCAATGAGGAGCCGGATTGCGAGTTGCTGTTTCCTACGTATTGCTCCGCTGCTTTGAGGGAGAATGTCGCGAGGTGCAGAGAAGACAACTCCTCCGCAAGTTGCTGGAACTGATGACGCTTGCGAGCAGGGGTCCGTAGCATTCTAATGCATGTTGCTGCTCCACGAACACTTTAACTAGAGCCGGCCATCGAGGGCTTTACGATACGTTCGTTGTCGAAAGTTGCGAACGTCCCCTTGTGGACCAGCGGGAGTTGACGCACCTGGATGTGACTTGTTGCTGCCGAGAGCACGTGGTCTGGGAACGAAATGCATTGCTGGGTGATCACAGAAATATGGGGCGTACGGCGACGAGTGCATTAGGCATTGGTTGGCGAAGGCACTCTACGCAGATCGTTCCTGCAGTAATTTTCAGAGGCACCGGAGCGTCGCCACTGAGAGCACTCGCAAGCAAACTCGACGTGATGGCCCGCCTGCGCGTGTCGGCAGTCACATTAGTTGCACGCATCGCGAGCAAAAGCGACCAATTAGCCATCACGCTCACCGTCTGGCACACGCTGGTGCATGTTGTGTGCACATATGGCAGCGGCGATGCCATCCATGACATGAGACGTGCCAACTAGCTGTTTCTCATGCAGAAGAGTCTTGCCCGTGGACTTTGGAGCTCGAGAGTGATCCAATCACTCCCGATACGTTCCATTGCCGGGATAAAAGGCGCTCGTACTTCCCAAAGGCCGTGCAATCTTCGGACACGTCTATTCGAGTCGGCCTCAGCCCTTATTTCGATCCGATTTGGTGTTGTGCGCGTAATCCAAGTCCCAGATACCAAGAAGTGTACGCATGCCGTTGCTCCGAAGGTATTGCGACGAACGAATGCGTTCTAGCTGCAGCCCACAAAGCTATCCAGTGCGCTAACGAGGCGCCGGATTGCGCGAGTCGCTTTTGCCTCTCCATTGCTCCATCAGTCACTATGACGAGGTCAGCAGGTGCTACGAGTTGCAGAAGTCGTGCCCGCAGCTGGAGCCACGTTCTTGACGCAACATACACATACTAGGACAAACTTGTAAAACGCCACGTGCAGACGCAAAATGAGTCACCGCCCCGACCAAAATTAGGATCTCTCATCACTTTGGAGACATTTCAACGGTATTGTGCAGCACCAAGGTCCTGCCGTCTGGGTTCGAGGTATCAACAACGGATAGATGCGTATTGACGCTGCTGTATCATGCGGCGGGTTGCGACTAATTGGCGCACCTTTTCAAGTCCACATACAGTACCACGTACACAAAGATGGTGTATGCACGCGAGCGGCACCACGACCATATCACGAAACCGCAGTCGCATTGACCTCGGTCACGAGACGAATGAAAAAAAAGTCGGTCAAAAGAAGGCATACGATGTTCATTCCATTGCAGGTGCAGGCTACGTACAGCGGACGATCAATGATTGAGCAGCAGCGCTGTATGCAGACGAAGAGCCTTGTTGGACCTTTGTGGAGGAGACGGAGCCAGTGAACTGGAAAGCACCATGCCCGACGAGCGACACGTCGCAGACGAGATTTTACTATGCACGCTCGAGGCAGCAAGGGGGACGCCCGGACAGCCGCGACAGACTACTTGAAATATTGTCAGACTCGATATGGTGCTGCGCTTCCCTCGGCTACGGATACCCATGCCCGTGGTTGGCTAGCAGCCGAGCCGCCAACGCATGTCATTGTGCGTGCGACAGTGCTTATGACATTTGTGCGCTGACCGCAGCCCGCACGGCCGTGGACTGTGCCAACAAACAGGAACACGCTGAGGTCTGCCGAGATACGGCCGACGCTTACACCCGGATATGGACGTCGTTTCCATATCCATGCTGGGAGCAGATGAAGGCAGAGGAGGCAGTGTGCAGGCAGACACTCTTTGAAGCAGTGGACGATTGCCCCAGGTATTGTTCTGGTTCAGCGGGCGTTTGAAACACGCTACAACAGTGCAAAAGTGTAATTCGAAGTGCATGCCACAACGCGCATGCATTCCTACGCGCACGGCGATGGCTGATTGCTTGCCGCAGTTCCGCGACCTCCAGACTGCGCCACCATGAGTGCGTCATCCGTTTGTCGGGTCAAGGCTTCGAAACAACTGGATCGTAGAAGTGTCGCCAGATTGATCAGCACCGGCGTCCTGGTGCGCGCAGCGTGCCAGGACGCTAGTCGAAGATCGCGTCGTGCAGCAGGTGGTCCGCGCCGTTGGGCTCCTCCAAGATCGTACAGTGTTCGCGAAGTCAGCAGCCGACCGCCAAACGGGTCACCTTCGCCGAGGATCACTCCCCCGGCGTCAACGCGGCGCACGTCTGCCTCATTGCCGTGACCGTGCTGGCCGGCGCGCTGGCGAGGTGACCACGGAGTGCAACGTCACGATCGTGACCGGCGCCGTCCTGTTGGCAGGGCCGCGCCCGAACCCGTCGCACAGGGTCCGGACGACGTTCCGCCCGACCTTGCGGACGGTCAGGGGCGCAAGCAGCAGCTCGCCTTGCGTCCGGTCGATGTCTTCGACCTGGGGGCGATGCTTCGCGAAAGCGGAGAGGCCGCCGGACGTGTGCCAGCCGCTCAGGAACACGTACGGCGTGCTCTTGCGCACGCGCAGGCACACGATGGCGACCGGCTCGCCGCAGTCTAGGAGCCAGAGCGCGTACCGCTTGGCCATCTCGGGAGAGTGCGCGAAGCTGGAGGAGCGGTCGATGTCGTCCAGCGTGTCGCCCACCTTGGCGGCGATCAGGCGCGCCGCGTGCTCGCCGTGAACCGCGCGGTACACGTAGTGGGGACCCGACCCGAACTGGGGAGGGTCCTTGGCGAAGATCTTGCCCCACCGAACCGCCAGCTTCTTCTGCAGCGCAGCGCCCGTGACTCCGGACCATCTGCCGCGGTCTGCGTTCTCGGACCACGGCACGGCGGCGATCCACTCGCGGAGGAACGCCTTGTCCGAACGAGTGAGCCGCTCGCAGGCGCCTGTGGGTCGCGTACCGTTCACACGACTCGGCCAAGCTCGCGGTCAGCGCGCCGGCGGTCATCGCTGAGCGGGAATTGTTACACATGCTTCGGGTAAAAGATGCCGACACCGTCGAATCCAAAGCTGTACGCGAGAGCGAAAGCCCTTGCAGATGGCGTTTACAAGACGCACAGCGCGTACAAGAGCGGCTACATCGTCAAGACGTACAAGCGGTTGGGGGGCAAGTACAAGGAAGACGACGCGCCGAAAAAGTTGCGGCGATGGTTCAAAGAAAAGTGGGCGGACGTAGGCGGCGGGGCGTACCCCGTGTACAGACCGACCGTGAAGGTTTCGAAGGAAACTCCGCTCCTGGTGAGCGAGGTAGACGCCAAGGACTTGAAGAAGAAAATAGCGCAAAAGCAGAAGCTCAAAGACAAAGGAAACCTGACACCCTTCAAGCGTCGGTTCTCCGGCAAGCGAGTAGGCTGACGGATTACTCGGCACCGGCGTCCTGGTGCGCGCAGTGTGCCAGGACGCTAGTCGAAGATCGCATCGTGCAGCAGGCGGTCCACGCCGTTGGGCTCCTCCAGGATCGTACAGTGTTTGTGGTCCACGATGTCCAGCGGCTCCAGGCCGTCGTCCAGGTGTCGCAGGAACGCCGCGGCGCCCGGGTCGTCGCCGATCTGGACGAAGCTGACGGCGATCTGGGTGTGGTTGTCGATGTACCCGTTCGCGGGGTCGGCGAACCGCTGCAGCACGCGGATGACGGCCCCCTCGTCGTCGGCGGCGCCGTCCAGGACGACGACGAACGTCGTGCCCGGGACGACGGCGTGGTTGACGCGCGCCTTGCCGGCGTGCGCGGACATCGCGGCGTCCAGCGCGCGCGCCAGGTCCGTCGTGCCCCGGGGCTGCACCTCGCGGAACACGCCCAGCGCCTGGTCGGGGTGCGTCAGCTCGCCGACGAACGTCACCTCGTGGTCGAACACGTACAGAGGGACCGAGTGGTCGACGTCGTACCGGAACATGGCGGCCGACAGCTTGACGACGGCCGCGTGCGCCGACGTCCAGCGCGTGCCGGTCGCGCCGTCCCGGATGGACATGGACAGCGAGCGGTCGACGATCAGGACGTACTGGCGCGCCAGGGCCTCCACCTGCAGGGCGCACGCCTCGGCGGGCGTCTCGGCCATCTCGGCGATGACGCCCGGGTCCGTGCGCGCGGCCATCGCGAACTCGCGCGGCAGCGTCGAGCCGGGGGCGTTCTGGAACTCGGTGCTCGGGGGGGCGGCGGCGGGCAGCTTCATCTTGGCGGGGGGGTGCCTCATGGGGGGACGCGCACCTTTATGACGGCGCCGTGTCGTGCGGGCCATTGAGCGATTCTCGCGGGGACTCTGAGGATGGCCATGAAGCGCGTGTCGTCGAAGGGCGACCTCCAGGGCAGCCAAATGGGCGCGCAGGGCGGCCGGAAGAGCGCGAGATCCGCGGTGCTCACGGAGGTCGCAAAGGAGGCGGCCAACCTGATCGTGTCCACGTCGGCGATCCTGGCCAGCCACGACAAGGCGTCGCCGGTCGTCGTCGGCGCGGCCCTGTCCATGGTGGCCAGCTCGGCGTCCCTGTACTCGCTGGCAGCGTCGTCGATGGACGGCGATGACGACGCGCGGTGAACGCGTCTCGGAAGATCGACGGCGTGTTGAGCATGGGACGGTTGGTGCCAGGCATCGGCCATAAAGGGCGTGCCCTGCGTGTGAAGGATCACTTGACGACATGGCTTCGGCAAACCCCCAAGACCGCGTCGTCTGGCACAGGAGCAAGGATGCCCTCCTCCGGGCGCGCGTGCCGGGCCCGGGCACCGGCGCGCGCTGCGTCTTGGCGCGGGACGTCAACGCCGTGGGCGGCAAGGCGTTCGCGGACTTTGTGAGCGGCGCCGCCGCGGCCGAGTGGGCGCGAGGGCGCCGCGGCGAACCCCTGTACGAGGTCCTCGAGTGCGGGGGCGAGCCCAAGTTCGTCTTCTTCAACATCAACCGCCCCGACACGGAGTGGGACGCCGCGGACGTCGTTGAGCAGGCGCTGGACGCCGTGGCCGCGTGCATGCGCGAGGCGTACGACTTCCGCTACGCCCCCGACCTCGGCGTCAACTGCCAGGTCTGCACCGCCAGCACGGCCACCAAAACCAGCGCCCACGTGCGCCTGGACGTGGAGATCGCCAGCATGAGCGAGCACCGCGAGCTGACGCAGCGCATCGCGCGCTTCATCATGGACGACCCGAGGCGCTGGCCCGCGCTGGTGTACGAGCGCAGCGTGCCGGGGCGCAAGCCCGCGCCGGCGTCCGTCCTGGACGAGGCCGTGTACACCAACTTCCGCAGCATGCGCCTGCTGGACGCCGTCAAGTTCGGCCGCGACAACCCGCTGACGGCATACGGGGCGTCGTCGCCCGACCTGGCGGACCACATGATCGAGCGGCGCGTCGGCGACCGCGACGTCCCGCGCATTGACGTGCCCCTGGACGGTCCAGGAGCGCGCGCCATTTCTGGCCAATCGACCGTGCGGCACGTCGGCACTGGCGGCGCCGACGCCGCATCTGTGCCGGAGTACGCGGCCATCATCAACTCGTGGCCGGTGACGCGCGACGTCTTCGGGGCGCTCGTGGCGATCGTGCACGCCGAGGCGCGCAGCCTGTTCGCAACCGTCATGCTGCGTTGCGCGCGCGGCACGATGTGCCCCTACGCCGGGCGGCTGCACAAGAGCAACCATATCTACCTGGAGTACGACGCCGCCAACCGCAAGGTCAAGGTGGTGTGCTACGACGAGGACTGCCGCGCGCAGTACATTTCGGCGCCGGTCATCCTGCAGGACGAGCCGGTGCCGGACACGCGCGCCACGCACGACGACGCCGTCTTCGCGGACAGCCTGCACGCGCAGGAGAGCGCGATCGAGTGGTCCGAGGTCTACAACGAGCCCAAGATGCGGCCCTACCCCGTGCGCGACGTCGTCATCGCGCGCGCCAACATGGCCACGGGCAAGACGGAGGCCGCCGTGGAGTCGATCAACACGTGGAGCACGCCCGACAGCAAGATCCTCTTCATCCTCGCCAACCAGTCGCTGCCCTCCAAGCTCAAGGCGATGCTGAACCAGCGCACCCGGCTGACCTTCGTCAACTACTCGGACGTCAAGGGCGACATCACGGCCAACTGCGTCACGGTGTGCCTCGACAGCCTGCCCCGCGTGCGCACGGCCGACTTCGACCTCGTCGTCGTCGACGAGGCGGCGTCCGTGCTGGCCCACTTCAACAGCGCCGTCATGCGCCGCACCAGCGAGGTCCTGCGCACCTTCGAGCTCTTCGTGCGCCAGTCGCCCGTCCTCCTCATCGACGCCGTGTGCGACTCCACGTTCGTCCGCAGCGTGACGGAGTTCATCGCGCGCGTCAAGGGCGTGCAGCCGTGGTGGATCTGGAACCAGTACACGCGCCCCACCAACCGGACGGCGCGCATCGTCACCAGCGCCGCCGGCGCGCCGCTGTCCGTCAGCAAGCACAGCATGCTGTTCGCCGCGCTCTCCAAGCTGCTGGAGCTGCTCGCCGCCGGCAAGCGCGTCGTCGTCGCCAGCAGCACCAAGGCCTTCACGATCGCCGCGGACAAGGTCATCAAGCGCGCCGTGCCGGGCGTCAGCACGCTGGTGTTCAACAGCGACGCGCGCCCCGACGTCTCCAACGTCGACGCCGTCTGGCCCAAGTACGACGCCGTCATCTACTCCCCCACGATCACGGCCGGCGTGTCGTGCGAGGTCGAGCACTTCGACTGCCTGCTGGCGTTCTTCGTCAACTCGGCCTACACGCCCAGCGTGGAGACGTGCCTCCAGATGTGCTACCGCGTGCGCAACCTGGGGGACGGCGACATGTTCGTCTTCCTCACGGACCAGCCGCCCGCGCAGGCGCTGCCGTCGTCCGTCGGCGAGGTGCGCGCCTGCCTCCTGGAGGACATGCACTGCGTGCGCAAGATGTGCGGCGACCAGGTGCACTTCGTCGCCGACTTCACCACCAGCGCCGACGTCGTGCGCTACGACGAGTCGCGCGTCAGCTTCCTCATCATCGTGGGCATCGTGGCCACGCTCAACCGCAGCCGCAACGCGTTCCTGCAGCTCTTCTGCGAGACGCTGCGCACCGACTACGGCGTCCCGTGCACGGTGACGGCGCTGGAGACGGACCCCAAGTACGAGTTCGACCTGGACGTCGCGCTCGTGCGGGAGGCGGTGGCGCCCGCCGAGCCGCCGCCGTTCGCGGAGGTCGAGCGCCTCACGGACGCGCAGTACGTGGCGGTCGTCACCTCCGACGACGCCACGGACGCCCAGCGCGCGGCGGCCTTGCTGTACCGCTTCGCCCGCGCCTGGGGCGTCGCGGACGACCGCGTGGACGAGGCCTTCTACACGGACTACGCCATCGCCAAGGACGCCGACGCCAAGTTCTTCCGCGCCAAGCGCGCCGTCACGCGCGCGACGGTCCCCCTGGCGCGCAGCCGGGCGCGCTTCGCGGAGCGCGTCCACGACATCATGGGCGGCACGGACGCCAACATGGAGATGTTCAAGGGCGGCGCGCGCGATCACTTCCTGAAGCTCATCGTGGGTCAGGAGGTCCTGGAGCTCGTGTTCGCGAACGACCGCGCCGCCCTGGCCGCCCTGGGCGAGCTGCGCCCGGTACGCGTCGAGCGGTCGGAGATCGAGCGCGGGGTGCGCGAGTTCCTGGAGCGCCTTCAGGCGCCGGACCGGGACTCGCAGTCAAACTGGCGCGCTTTCATGCGCCTCTTCGACGTTCGGGAGGGAAGGTCCCTGCTCGCCACGGTCTGCAAGTCTGCGTTTGGGCTCGACTTCGCCGCGGGGGACACCAACAGGGGGCGTCAAGGCGCCTCCCTTTGGACAATATCGTCCAAGAGCCTGGTGAAGATGAAGGACCGCTACGAGCCAGCCCTGTTGCTCCCGGTCACCCCTCCTGCAGTCTGATCTCAGTCGCTCCTGGGTTGAGCGGGACACATCTGTGGATCTCAGTCGCTCGGATGCAGTGTAATGGTCTCAGATCCTGAAAAAGCAACAAATCGAGCTAGTCGACTCCCTGCTCCTGTTCACGGCATGGATCTGATGCCGGGTGTTGGGCCTCTCGGCTGCCTTCACGCACCACGTCCGGGGGAAACTCAGAGCCATTTGGACGCACCCTCAGAGGCCGTGAACACGCGCGCTGCTCACGGCTTGGGAAAGCTCTGGACCTACAAGGCCTACATGTACTTTGCGAGTTGTCTGGTGCCTAGGGGAATGCTAGCGTGCATCGGACGAGCACTGCTGCACATGGCTGTGCGAAATGTGCGATTTGTGAGTGCCTGGAGAAAGCTCGCTGTTGCCCACCTGTCCTACAGTCTGAGCACAGTCGCTGAGATGCATCCCCCCGAGTATGGTCTACTGCCAGAACCGTTACAAGACTGCGCGGCCAGACCGTCGACCGTTTGCAGTACTTTCCGCGCATAGTGGCAAAGCATGCCGTGGCGCCGACCGGACGTGAAGACGGTCGCCTCCTTGGCGATCCTGGCGGCCGTGCTGTTCTTCGTCGTGCACTGGGCCACCGCCGCCCGGGCAGCTGCCGCCGCTCGAGGGGCGGTTGGTGGGGCGTCCCCGGCCGGCGAGGTCGACGCGGTCCAATCGGCGGCGCAGGCGGTCCGCGCTGCCGGGCCGAGCCGCCCGTCCGGACGCCTTTCCGTGCTGTTCGTGCCCGGCCTGCACTGCGCGGGGCGCGGCGACGAAGACAGGGTGCGCGCGGTGTTCAC
>JAULKP010022379.1:0-11352 GCA_032356005.1 Ulothrix subflaccida
GTGTTAGTTCAATAATAGTTGAAATGTCATAATGTTGCTATCATATTTGACAGCATGGGGATATATAAGTGATTGATTATATAAGTGGGTGCTTATATACAAACTAACCTGTCCCCAATTAACCCGTATAGTATAGAACAGACTGGCAGTTCTACACTGACGGGGTCAGTTCAAGCTTATATCCGTCAGTTCTTATATAAGCGTTTACTTATGGAAGGGTGGACACACATGAGCACACATGGAGAAGGGGGGTGGGGGGCAAATTCGTGGCGGGGATAAAATACGTAAGGCAGTATGCAGAATTTTTTATAGTTTTTAGAACATCGTACGGTCGTCTTTTAGCCTCCCTGAGGTCAAACGCATTAAAACGACGTAGGATCGATTTAAACACCACATGGCTACCATGGTACTACCTAACACCATATAATTGATTGTAGGTATGTTTTAATTGATTCTAGATGGATGAATGGGACGCTCGCTTCACAGCTCGCGTAACATTCGTATTTAACATCATATAAAAGACATTAAATTAATTTACTTTACTTATTTAATTAATTAATGTTATATATAGTATTATATTTATATATAGTATAGTATATAGTATTATATATATTGTATTTATATTTAGTATAACACACAAATTGGTGCTTGTCAAATATCGTTACACTCGTTGTGTAAAAACAACACTTGTGCCCCCAAAAACACTAGGGGCTTGACAAGATCTTAAAAATGTGTTATACTGGAAGTATAGCCTGTAAATTGTTTGCAGGAATTAAATGTAAAGGATCATATGGTTTACACTACTCAAATCAACTGGCAAAAGGAAGTTCCTTCTATCCGTGAACGTGGTCAGCAAGGACAGAACATGGTACAAATAGCAAAATCTTTTGGAATCACTCGTCAACGAATGAAACAGATAATTGACAAGTACATTCCAGAATGGCACATGGAATGTGGATATGCTGCTAGACGTAAACTAGAAGCACAGTTAACACAACAGAAGCATGGTGATAAAGTTGATACTGATCTTTATCGTGCCCAAAAATACAAGTTTCAGCGTAAAAAGTACACTGCAATTAGAACTGGTATTGAGTGGAACATCCATTTTGGAGATCTTTACTTCCCTGATGTTTGTCCAATTCTTGGTTTACCTTTGGACTACTTTGCAGAAAGTGCTGTCGAGGGTAGTCCTTCTTTTGACCGTATAAACTGCTCTTTAGGTTACGTAGCAGGGAATGTTCAGGTTATTTCTTGGAGAGCGAATCGAATTAAAAATGATGGTTCTGCGGAAGATCATCGTAAAATTGCAGACTACCTTGACAAGTTATCCATAGATACTATTGCAAAGCAAGACCTATGTATGGTAAAATAGAAGTATAGGCTCCAAAAAACGTAGCAGTACGTTTTGCCATCTCCTGGGTTCGGGACAAACGAACAGACCACAAGGCTACATTGCGTAGGGTGTGGACGTGATGGTACGATTCCATCTCCTAATAAATTTTGGTAGGCATCCTTAATCATACAATCGGTTAGTATCCGGGTTCATCCGGTCATGAGGGTTCGAGTCCCTCTTTTTGATGCTTACCTCCCCTTAAGTAAGGACTTTTAATGGCAATAGATATCTCAAAGATTCGTTCACGAAAATCCCTCGAAACCTTAGTCAAGGAACACGAGAAGGATACCAACTGGCCCATCGAGGTTAAGATTGGTGTTGTTACCCGCTACCTTGCAATCGGTAACATGGCTCTCGTAGCAGCCTCAACTGGTATGGATCACCAGACCTTACGGAACTGGAAAATGCAACCGTGGTGGAAAGAAATTGAAGCCCAAATCAGGGCAACAGAAAACCTCCAGCTAGACACCAAGATCTCCAAGATTGTTGATAAGTCTTTAGATGCTGTCCTAGATCGTGTAGAAAACGGTGACTTCATCTACGACAACAAAACTGGTGACATCAAACGTAAACCAGCTAACATGCGGGACATTGCCAAAGTCTCTACAGAAATGATTACCAAAAGGGAACTCCTGCGTGGAAATGCCACCTCCCGTAACGAAACTCCTCAAGCTAGTGTTGCCGAGCAACTGAAAGGTCTTGCCCTAGAGTTCGCCAAGTGGAATCAAAAAACACAACCTAAACAAGAAACGGTGGATGTTGAATCCATCGAAATCATTGAAGACCTAAACAACGAAAGCACCCAAGACCAATGAAACGATTTTTATTGATCCTCTCTGCCTTTGCTGCTATCACAGCAACTGCTGCTGATATCCTCTTATCGCCGGGACAGTCCTCCTCAATCACAGCCACTTGTATTTCCTGCCCACCTCCACCTCCTCCTGTTGAAATCATCAAGGAAGTTCCAGTGGAAGTTAAAGTAGCTTCTCCTCGTCCCGGTAATGCTCACGCTGTGTACCATCCGGATAGTGTTAAAAAGAATGGTTATGCCAACTGCATTACCTGCCACAGCCCTACATCGACAACCCCCGCGAAAGTTGGCGTTGCTGGCTCGTTTATCTGTTCGCAGTATGAGTTCTGTACTAGCGGAAACATCGCTGGTAAAACAAGTTGTAAGATTGGTGTTACATGGAACGATGTTCTCACTGGTGATCCTGTAATCGATCCAATCACAAAAGACAGGATTGTGTCTGGTGGTAAAGTCGGAGGTTATGCTACTGGTGATATTCCCCAGTGCCGTGACTGCCATTATCCCCACGCAACAATCAAAGAACCCCCTAAAAAATCTATCCATGCTGGTTGTCTTGACTGCCACAAAGCGATAGGAAATGAAGATCTCAAGCCCGGGATCAAGAAATAAAGGTACAAGAGTATGCCGAGTAGTTCTGCGTGGCTGGCTATACCAGAGAATCAGGAAAAAATGAGGATAGCCAGGAAAAAATGGAGAGATACTAATAAAGATCTTATTCTAGAAAACCAGCGTAGAAAACGTGAAGAGAATCGAGAAGAGTTTAATCTCTATCATCGAGAGTATCATGCAAAGAATCATGAGTATCGGACAAAATATATCAACGCTCATAGAAGAGGTCGGATATCTAATGCTACTCCACTCTGGTCAAATAAACCTGCTATTCGTCAATTCTATGTGAACTGTCCTGAAGGCTTTCACGTTGATCATATAATCCCTCTGCACGGTAAGAAAGTTTCGGGACTACACGTTCTAGAAAATCTACAGTATTTACCAGCCACAGAGAACTTGAGAAAGTCAAACAAATGCCTTTTATGAAAACAGTGAATGGCAAGTCCGTTCGAGATTATCGCCGTGAAGTTGACCTCTATACATCCAAACCTGCTGTCAAAAAGAAACGTGCCGAACAGAATGCTGCACGGGCAATAATGGTAAAAGAAGGAAAGGTACACAAAGGGGATGGCAAGGCTGTTGACCATATTAAACCGCTATCTAAAGGTGGTTCGCCCACTTCTAGATCGAATCTACGAGTTGTTCCTGCTAGGGTTAACGATAGCTTTAGCCGTAATGCTGATTCGTCGGTAAAGAAAAATGATGGCGCAACCCGCGCTAAACGAAAGAAATAAAATGGCATGTAAACCCAAAGGCAAGAAACCTCCGAAGAAATAATGGGAACCCATTGTAAAACATGTGAATCTCCTATCATTGATCGTGGTTCTCAAGCACAATATTGCTGTGTGGAATGTAGTCCACTTAAATTCCGCAATCCCCTTTCTGTTAGAAAACTAGCAGTAAAATACAAGTATGGTTTAGAGTGGGAGCAGTATGAAAAGATGTTGGCAGATGCACAAGGTAGATGTGAGATTTGCTCTAAGCCTCTTAGCCTAATGACTTCTCCAGATACAGAAACTGCTTATGTGGACCATTGTCATGACACAGGAAAAGTTAGAGGTGTTCTTTGTAGAGTCTGTAATGTGGCTCTTGGTGCCCTCAAGGATAGTAGATTACACTTACAAAAAGCCATAGATTACTTAGATAAATACGATGTTGACCTCTGATGTAATTGCTGGATTCTCGGCCTCTCTCTTACAAAAGGGATTTGATAGCCCAGTAAAAAGTCCAGAATGTCATATGGAATGGTGGAGTTATTTCTGTAGGACCGATCAACTGGTTGCTATTGCTGCTCCACGTATGCACGCGAAGACAACCGCCCTAACACAAACTTTCTGTCTAGCCTCGGTATTGTTCCGCGAACGGGAATACGTACTCGTAGTATCGGACACAATAACGCAGGCTACTCAGTTTTTAGGTGATATCAAGCGAGAATTAATCGATAACGAATCCATCAAGAACTTGTTCAAGATTCGTGAGTTGACCAAAGACACAGAAGATGACCTCATCTGTACCTGTTAAGATGGACATCAATTCCGTATATCAGCTAAGGGCTCTGAGCAGAAGGTTCGTGGTCTGAAGTGGAATAACAAACGACCAGACCTAATCCTCTGTGACGATTTGGAGAATGATGAGATCGTTCTCAACAAGGATCGAAGACTCAAGTTCAAACGGTGGTTTTATGGCGCTCTACTTCCATGTCGGTCTTATCGTGGTATTGTCCGCTACGTTGGTACCATCCTACATAATGACAGTCTACTTGAGTCAGTTATGCCCCGTAGACAAGACAAAGATACGGTTGTAGATCCACTCAAAACGTGGTCGAAAAAGAAACGTCCTAGCTGGGTATCGGTTAAATACCGTGCCCATACCAACGACTTCTCTGAGATCCTCTGGCCTGAACGCTACGACAAACAATTCTTTGTCAATAAACGACAGGAGTTTGTGGATCAAGGTTTACCTGATATCTATTCCCAAGAGTATCTGAATATTCCTGTAGATGAATCTATGTCATATTTCCGTAGAGGAGACTTCTTAGACTTCACGGATCAAGATAGACAGGCACTCTCTAAACCAGACTGGAAGAAACACTACAACTTCTATATCGGTAGTGACTTGGCAGTTAGCCAATCAGAGACAGCAGACTATTCCGTGTTTGTTATTGGTGGTGTGGATGAGAATGGATTGCTACACATCTTCAGGATTATCCGGGAACGGATGGATTCACAGGAGATTGTAGAGACTATGTTATCCCTACAGCGCGTCTATAATCCCATAGCAATCTCTATGGAAAAAGGACAGATTGAGAAGGCCATTGGGCCTTTTCTTCGTCAACGGATGTTGGAAACTGGTGACTTCATCAACTTACTTGCTGTAGCTCCTTCTGTGGATAAGCTCACACGAGCACGATCCATTCAGGCCCGTATACGTGCTGGTGCTGTAAAGTTCGACAAGTCTAAAGACTGGTTCATGGACTTTGAAGAAGAAGCAATCATTTTCCCCCGATCCAAACACGATGACCAAGTAGACGCTCTAGCGTATGTTGGTCTTATCCTCGACAAACTAATGGAAGCTCCTACCTCTAAAGAACTGGATGACGAAGAGTACCAGATAGAGTTAGAAGAATCCGAAATTAACGAACAAGGCCGAAATGCAATCTGCGGATATTGAACAAGAAGGGGAACCAAAGCAGTCCCTTGCAGCAATGCTAGAGTCTGCCAACATCGCTGAAAAGTTAGATGAAGAGGAACTGAATGAAATCGGTTCTGAGGCTTTTAAAGGTTTTGAGTCTGACTTAGAATCACGTAAGGATTGGGAAAAAGCTAGTGAGGAATGGACTAAGCTGGCTAAACAAACAGTTGAGCCAAAAACTTGGCCTTGGCCTCGGGCTTCTAATATTAAATATCCTCTACTGTCTACTGCTGCCATGCAGTTTGCTGCTAGAGCTTATCCTTCACTTCTCCCGTCTGACGGAAAAGTTGTAAAAGCTAAGGCTATTGGTAAAGATCCAGATGGTTCTAAACTAAATACAGCGATTGCTGTTTCCACTTATATGTCTTACCAACTCCTCGAAGAGATGGAAGGCTGGGAAGAGGAGATGGACAAGATGCTGATCATGCTTCCCATTGTGGGAACTATGTTCAAGAAGACTTATTGGGATTCCCTAAACGAACGAAACTGTTCCTCCTTGGTCTTGCCGAAGAACTTGGTTGTGAACTACTGGGCAAAGAGTCTTAAAGATGCTGAACGTATCTCTGAGATTATAGAGATGTCCCCTCGTAAGGTCAAGGAACGGCAGCAAGCTGGTATCTGGATAGACGTAGATCTTGGCGCTGCTCCCCAACCAGAGGACAAAGCCAGTCCTGCTAGCGTAGACGAGACTACACCATACATCATTATCGAGCAACATACCTTCTTGGACCTCGATGAGGATGGTTACAAGGAACCCTACATCGTAACTTTCCACAAAGAAAGTAAAAAAGTACTCCGGATCGCTGCACGTTTTGATGATACCACCATCAAGATGGATGCAAAAGGTAAAATCCGCAAGATTGATCCTATCCAGTACTACACGAAATACGGTTTCATCCCCAATCCAGATGGTTCGTTCTATGACATTGGTTTTGGTATCCTTTTAGGACCAATAAATGAATCTGTCAATACTCTTATCAACCAACTGGTTGACGCGGGTAGTCTTAATAACCTTCAATCTGGCTTTTTGGGCAAGGGTTTACGGCTACGAATGGGTGAGACAAGGTTCCAACCGGGTGAATGGAAGGTAGTTAACTCTACTGGTGATGATCTTAAGAAGCAGATCGTACCCATGCCCTCAAAAGAACCATCAAATGTTCTTTTCGAACTTATGGGTAGTCTTATCACCAGTGGAAAAGAACTTGCAAGTGTTGCTGAGATCTTCACAGGCAAGATGCCGGGCCAGAATACTCCCGCTACAACCACAATGGCTACTGTAGAGCAGGGTATGAAGGTCTTTACAGCCGTATATAAACGGTTGTATAGGGCAATGTCAGAGGAATTCCTTAAACTAGCTCGTTTGAATAAGCTATATTTGAATCCTCAGACGTATGTAGATGTTGTTGACATGGAAGTTGGACCAGATGATTTTGATATCTCGATGCACCGCATTTATCCGGGTGCTGATCCGACGGCTGTATCTCAAACAGAGAAACTTCTGAAGGCACAAGGTCTAATGGAACTGCTACAGACGGGCATGCTCGATCCAGTAGAGGTTGTTAAGCGTGTATTAGAGGCTCAAGAACAGCCAAATTGGGAGAGTGTGATGCGTAAGGAGGTTCAGGAAACTGGACAACCACCTGCTCCACCGCCAGATCCCAAGTTGATGGAAAGCCAAGCTAAGATCCAAGCCATGCAGCAGGCTAGTCAGATTAAACAACAAGAAGCAGGCTTCAAAGCTGAACTTGCTGCTCGGGATCAACAGTTTAAGCAAGCCATGGCAGCACAATCTGCTGCACAAGAGGCAAAAAACAAAGAATTGTTAGCAGGGGTACAACTGGCTATTAGTACCCACACTGAGAACATGCGGACAGCCCAAGACAAAGCTAAATTCATGCAGCAATTGGTACAAAGCCAAGCGCAACATGAACAGAAGATGAGTCACGCTAAGGAGCAGGCTGCTGCCAAACCAAAACCAGCCACCAAAGGAGCTAAGTAGCTTTGAATACGAATGATTTGTTAGATTGGAAACGACATCCAGTTACACAAGTGATTTTTAGTCAGCTTTCTGTGAGGGTCCAAGACATTCTTGAGATCCTCGGAGAACAAGCTGGTAAAGATCCTTATCAAGACCGAGAACTTGTAGGGGCAATTAAAGCCTACCGAGATATTCTAGGAATTGAATTGGATAAGGAGGAGACTCCAGAATGATTATCCCAGTATTGCACCGAATCCTGATTAAACAGGATAAGCTAGAAGAGTCTAATAAAGACTATCTAAAAATGAAGCAAATGGGTCTGGTAATGCCAGATCTAGATGACAAGAAACGAGCACAAGCTAGTGTAGACACTGGTATTGTGGTTTTAGTAGGTCCAACAGCCTTCCGAGACTTCGGTTCTGATTCACCTGTAAATATTGGTGATCATATTGCTTATGCAAAGTTTGCTGGTAAATTTATCGTTGATCCTTATACTCACGAAGAGTATGTTGCGCTCAATGATGAAGATATCATCGCTGTATTCAAAAGATAAGGAGCTATAGACATGGCTGAAGTAGAAACAAGTCCTCTAGTAGAGGATATCAAACAAGAACCCACTGGCCCATCGGAGACAGAGCAACGTGCTATGGACTCTGGCTGGGTTCCCAAAGATCAATGGGAGGGTGATCCGGAACAATGGCGACCAGCCAAAGAATTCCTAGATCGTGGTGATCTATTCAAGAAGATTGATGACCAGAACCGTACCGTTAAGGAACTTAAACGTGCCCTAGACGATATGAAAGCACACCATAGCAAGGTACGTGAGACAGAGTATGCTCATGCCTTAGCCACACTCAAAGCACAAAAACAGGTTGCTTTGGAAGAGGGTGATGCAGCTAAAGTGATTCAACTTGAAGATAAAATTGATCTTGTAAAAGATGAACAAAAGTCTCTTCGTGCAGAACCAGCACAATCCCAAGAAGCGCAGGTAGCTCCTGAGTTTACTGAGTGGACTAACCGCAATAAATGGTATGAGAATAATCAACCCATGCGCGCTTATGCTGATGCCCTCGGACGTGATCTTGCCTATAAAGGCTTGGCTCCAAAAGAGGTTCTCAAAGAAGTAGAACGACAAGTAAAAATGGAATTCCCAAATAAATTCACCAACCCTAATCGGGACAAACCCGGTGCAGTTGAGGGTAGTTCCAATAAGGGTGGCAAGTCATCCGATGGTTTTCAATTATCTGATGATGAGCGTCGAGTGATGCAACGGTTTGTACGAAGCGGTGTAATGACAGAGGCCGAGTACATCAAAGATTTAAAATCCGTTAGGGGTTAACTATGAGCGATATTAAAGAAGCAATTGCGAAGGCACCCAGTGGTCGCCCGCAGCGTACTCCAATCGGGACACGTAATGTCCTGTCTGTAGCAGGCAAAGAGCCCGGCTACGAGTACCGAATCATTAATGACACGGGAGATCGTGTCCAAGAATTTATTGATGCTGGTTATGAGCTAGTCGCCAATGATTCTGTGCGTGTGGGTGATAAACGAGTTAACAAGGCTAGTCCTGAAGGATCAGTCAGTCAACTTTCTGTGGGCCAAGGCCAAAAGGCATTTGTTGTACGCATTCGTAAAGAATGGTATGATGCCGATCAAGCAGCCAAGCAGAAACGGGTAGACGAACTCGAAGCATCCACCAAGTTAAAAGCTCTTGATGGTACTTATGGAAAACTCGAAATTTCTCGAAGTTAATTAAATGTAAGTGCCATTAGGAATATTCAATTATTTGCTTATTTGGAGAATAACTAATGGCAAGTGTTTCGCGTATTAACGGGTTCCGTCCTGTTAAAAATACTACGGGTGCTCCGTACTCTGGTAAGGCCGGTCTTTATTTCGTGCCTTCTTCGGACTCTACCGTAATCATGGTTGGTGATGCTGTTAAGCTGGCGGGCGATGCCCGTGCTGCTTCTGGCGCACCAACTGTAACCCGTTGTGGTGCTACCGACATTCCTGTTGGAGTGGTGGTTGGTATCCTTTTTTCTGGTGTTGGTAATGAAGTTACTAACGTGCCTGCTGTTAATGACCTGAATACTCCTGTATATCGTCGCGCATTAACAGACCGTTATCTCTTGGTTGCTGATGATCCTACGTTGATCTATGAAGTTCAGTATGCAGGTACTTCGGTTGCTGCTGCTACCATCACGGCTAACGTCGGTCAAAACGGTCAGTTCACGACTACCGCTGGTTCTACTACTTCCGGTTCTTCTGGTATGCAGTTGGATAGCACTGGTCTTGCACCTACGGCTACTCTTCCTTTGAAGATTGTAGGTTTCCCCCAACGTCCCGATAACGTCCCCGGCGATGTGTATTTCAGCTATTATGTGATGCTGAATTCCTCTACGCTCGGGTCGCTCGGAACTACTGGCGTTTAATCTTAATTTATAAAGGAAAGATAATATGTCTATTATCAATAGTGGCTCATTTGCCAAGGCCCTATGGCCCGGTGTTAACGCTTGGTACGGTAAATCTTATGCCGAGTATGAAGTAGAGTATGACAAACTGTTCGACAAGTTCACGTCGAGCAAAGCGTTTGAAGAAGACGTTGGTGTGTCGTCCTTTGGTCTTGCAGTGAATAAGCCTGAAGGTTCCGCAGTATCATACGACAGTGAACGTCAATCGTTCACCACTCGTTATCAACACGCTGTGTTTGCCCTCGGTTTTATCATCACTCGTGAGATGATGGAAGATGACCAGTATGATGTGGTTGGTCAGCGTAAGGCCCAAGGTCTTGCGTTTTCTATGCGTCAGACCAAGGAAGTTATCGCAGCTAACGTCTACAATCGTGCCTTTACCGCTGGTTATACTGGTGGCGACGGTTCTGTTCTGTTGGCTAACAACCACGCCAATCTGAAGGGTGGTACATGGTCTAACATCATCGCTACTGCTGCTGACTTGTCAGAAGCTGCTTTGGAACAGGCTTGTATCGATATCGCTGGTTACACCAACGATGCTGGTTTGCTGATTGCGGTTCGTCCTGAATCGTTGATCATCCCACGCCAGTTGATCTTTGAAGCAAAACGTATCCTTGGCACAGATGGCCGTGTTGGTACTGATAACAACGATCTGAATGCAATCAAGACTCTTGGTTCTATTCCGAAGGTTATCACCAACCACTTCTTGACTGATACCGATGCTTGGTTCATCCGTACTAACGTACCACATGGTATGAAGTATTTTGAACGTCGTGGTGACCAGTTCGACATGGATAATGATTGGGATACTGAGAACGCAAAGTTCAAGGCTACTGCTCGTTACAGCTTCGGCTGGACCGATCCTAGAGGCCTTTACGGTTCCGCCGGAGCCTAACCAACCAAACTAATTAACCCCTGAATTTGAAGTAGGGGGTTAGTTTAAAAATTGGTAAAACTCCAAAAGGAAATATAAATGGCAATTAATTTTGTACAAGGTCAAGTGGCTGTTGGTGATCCTAATCCCAATGGCCCCTCAGCAATCAGTAACATTAAAGACGTAGTTGTAAAAGTAGTTAAGCTCACCTCAGCTAACTATACTGTCACAACGTCAACAAAGACTTTGGTAGCTGTGCTCCCCGCAGATGCAACCATTCTCGATATGAAACTGTGGGTTAAAACACAGTTGGCTGGTGGTTCGATTTCTGCTGCTACGTTGGCTCTTGGTACTACTTCTGGTGGTACTGAAATCATGGCTGCTAATGCTGCTGCCTATGGTGCAGCTGGTGTCAACTCTACGTTGACCCCTGTAGTTGGCATGATGCAGAACTATAGCCTTCCACTTGGGGCTGATATCCAAGTGTGGGCGAGTGGTTTGGCTACTACTGGTACACCGACTTCT
>JAULKP010022490.1:0-11021 GCA_032356005.1 Ulothrix subflaccida
AACCCTGCGGGTTTGCTGTGCGTGACTGGATAGGTGCAACTTATCCGCAAACACTCATGCAGCCTGGCGACGCTGTGCACCCCCTATCCAGATACAGGCGCTAACACCAGTGATGTCATAGGAGCAATCTGCCGTCAAGCGTGAAGACACGCACAGCAATCTGCCCAAGGTGATCCGGGAAGACCTCGAGGGCGATCCCGAGTTGAACACAGTCACGTGGATCCCTGCTGCGCCCGGCAGGTCCAGTCAAGGCCCTGGAGGCTGGCGCCAACACCATGCAGCGCAACGCGCTGCATGCGCACGTCCGGCTCTGTCTGGACATGCCCTCTGAGAGTCTAGGCTCTGGGTTGCCGATCGTAGTCAGCACCTCGGAGCATGCGCAAGGCAACACATGGTGTGCTTCTGGCAATAGTTGCTGAGCAAGGTTGCTCATAGACTCACTGGCTCCACAGTGGGGCTTGTTGTGCTGCCACGCAAGCCCTTGCCTACGCGCTTTCAGCTACAGGTCCTCCCAAGGAGGGCCCAGTAGGCGTGTCCCCCGACTTGCCGTCTGGCATACTGCACGATGTCAGAGGACTGCTCGGCCCAGTGTCTCTGGCTGCCGCCAAAGTTGGCTGACAGCCAGGAGCATCTGGACTCGGTGTCATCAATGGCGCTGTGCGGCGCTTGCGGCGAGAGCGTGCCTTCACCATGTCCATCTCCAGCCTCAGACCTTCAGCGAGGGGCAGCTGCAGGAGGGCTTGCTGATAGGAGACTGCGGCCTTGTGGCCCGTCGCTCGGCCCCACCACACCTCAGGCCTGTGCAGCCACTCTTCTGGTGAGGCAGCCGTTGCGACGTGAGAGCGGTGGTATCTGTAACCTGATAGTAGCGCGTCCTGGAAGCTTCGGACCTGCGCACACGCAACGCTGCATCAGGGGTCCACCCTAAGACGAGCCCATGTCTTGCTCCTCGATTGATTCCTCTGGATTCCGATCTGTTTTTGCATGCAATGCCTCGGTGAGCAGATGCTCAGTATACGATGCTGCAGCAACAATATATGTGGACATGCTCAGCAGTGCGTACAGTCCATTGTATACAATGCCGCAAAGAAGCCCCTCAGCAGCGACTCAGCTCAGACTGTACAGTGCTGAGAGCTGCACGTGTCGGGCGCTCCAACTCGTAAGTTGGGCGGCGCTCAGGCTGCAATCGCACCTTACAGCAGCAGTATACGCGCTTGCAATCATGTACCACACCGCCTACTTGCGGACGTCTAGCTCCGCGCAGCCTGTGTAAGAGGAGGTGTAGGTCACATAAGCTGTTGCCTCAAGTCACAATGCAATCCGATGGTAGACAACCGTTGCCGCCCACACGAGGCGCCTGTGGCGCATACCTGGAGAATGACCCTTGGCTTGCGACCAGCCCGCAGGGCTATGTTGAACAGTCGGCGCACATTGCCCGGCGTGCCATTGAAGACCAGCAGTACGTTTGGAAACGATGCGCTGGAGCCACCATGGCCACAGCTGGAGCGGCTGGCCGCTCTCCCCTGAAGGTCCTGCATACCGCAGGCTAGTTTGTCATGCTCACTTGTCAAGGCGCGTCACCTTTCCAGGCCACTGCATGGGTTGTGATGGTGTCCTAGCACCATCTGGATTTTCTGGCATAACCGCTGCGCATGCCTCGTGCACTACATCTTGGCTGGCTGGCTGTGTATATCGCCCAGAAACCTGTAAAGTATGCTTGATGCCTAGCAGCAGTGCTGTCAGCTGGCAGCAGTGCTGCCGGGTACCCCGCCTGTCTCTCAAGGGCGCGCAGACGGCATAGTGCGTCGGCACATTGTAACATCACAGTGCACATGTGCACACGGTGAGCCCACAGCAGTGATACTGACATCAGTCCTGTGAGTGCTCCCTCTGGCTGCAGCATCAGAACGTGGATCAGGCCAATGCCGCCGCCATCAAGGTCGACGAAGAGCAGAGCACCTTGAACGTGTCGTTCCTGTCGCCTAGCACTGGGTACGCATCAGCGAGGGACGCTTGCTGCGTGGCGCTGACTGCATATGCGCGGCGCAAAGGCTGGTGTGCCACGCTGTTGAGGCGAACGGCGAAGTGCTGCCACACCGTACCGGCCTTGTGGTAAAGCAGCATTATGACAGCTGTCTGGGCTGCTGTTGTCCCGCAGGTGCCATCTGCTCGCAGCTTCTCACGTGCCAGCGGCATGCTGAGCATGTGTTTGTAGGCCGTCAACAGAGCTTGCCCATCCTGCAGCACGCTGCGCCGGGTAGCACCCATGAGCGCGGGCTGAAGGGAGGTGATGGTGACTCAGAGCCCAGCACTGGCAGATTTGCACGGTCAACGCCCGAGACCGGTGGCGCACACGTAGTGCCGAATGTGGCATGGTTGAGGCCTGCTGATTGCTGAGACGTCCACCAGCACAATACTTCAAGCCATGCCACGCCCCTTATAACCTTCGCCTGCCCCTTTAAGGTTGACGCAGTGCTGCAGTCAATATCCAGTAACCTTACTAAACGCCTTTCTTGCTGATTTGACATGTTCAGCTGTTGTCGACACAGTCTGTTCTTTGATCTCGACGGTACATGTGCAGACGTGTTCAGAGCTGCAGGGCTTGCACAAACGGCTGCCAGCGCTACAGCGCTGTGCAAGACCAAGCTGTGTCCCTGCTTGTCGGTCCACAAAGCTGAGCGCTGGGTGCGTGCCTCATCGGCAGCTGCACCAGGTGCGGGGACGAGCGGAGCAGTTGGCAGGGGTCCTGGGCGCAGGTCGCTGCAGATGTCTCCCCCGCCGCTGCTGTTGCCACTCACCGCGACCTCTGGGAGGGGGAAGATCCCAGATAGGTTGAGTGGAACGCTGGCCAGCGCTAGAGGGCGGAGGCCTCTGCCCGTTCTGCGGAGCAGTTGCACAGTGGAGGCGTCAGCGTTGCGCACGGCTGGGCACAGGCCTGTGCCAAAGGCCTCGACAGTCAGCGACAGCCTGCTTGCCAGACGGCTGCCTGCTTGCCCGCTGAGTGCCCATCTCAAGCCTGCCAAGGACACTGCGGACCAGAAGAGCAGCAGCGAAAACATGCGAGCCCACGTCCTGCCAGCAGCCCCCGCAGAACAATACCTGGTGCTGGGCTGCTGCGCGGTCTCATGATCGTCCATGCTGCTGGCCTGCAAACATCAGGCTGATGGGCTTTCTTATCGGCAGGAGCTCAACGATCTGCACCCGGGTCTCTCAGTCTGAACTCGATCTATTGTCCTGCATCACTGACACCGTGCAGGTGACAGTGACGCCTGCAGCACTGTGCCTGAGTGCCCACGAGTGGCAGGTGTCTTGCGCCGTCCTAGAGTGAATGTAGACACAGTTGCCTTCAGCGTTCGTACGGACACCTGTAGGCTCGCTGTGTGCCGGTCCCACATGAGTGCTGACCATCTGGGCGCGTGCGGATCCATCAGTGATCACCTTACAAGCGCACCATGGGCGTGCTAGCAGGCATGTTGAAAACAGCACTTTCATTACGTATGTAGCGTGATGCATAACGCACCCGATCAGCCCAGCTCAGAGCCAGCTCGAACGACCAGCAGTGCAGTGCGCTTGTGGGACAACGGCGCACGACGCGAAGCCCATGAGCAATCGGCATGCTGACCGTACACTGAATGGTGCACTCTACGTCCTCTGCACGGCCTACACCAATAACGGCTGGCTTTGGCGCTTGTTGGCAGGGCGGATGCATGGTGTCTACACGGTGACTGTGGGGGCAAACGCGCAGTGTCAATTCTGCAAGACGGGCGCCGCAGAATAGCCACTGGAGGCCTTTGCAGGTTGAGGCGTGGCTAGTTGCGCCCCTGGGGCCTGGGCAAGGCAAGCGGGGTACTTTGTCTTTGCTGCGTGCCGCATGTATGGCAGCATCATGCTGCCATACTGATGATCAGCACTCCCCCCGACCGTGTTGCTTTAATGGAAGGGAAAGGCACTCTCGCAGACGGGTGCGAAGCTACAGGGGCGCATGCAATGTGCGCAAGACTCCGAACTCTGTCACTGCGCAACTGTGCTACAAGGATAAAATTCCCATGGGTGCACTTCTAAGTACAGGCCTGCTGCGATCCAGTCCGAACACGGTGCTGTACAGCGAACATGCTTGCTAATCGCTTTTAAAATGATCATTGCTGCTGTGCAATGACGGGAATAACAACCAGAACGTTACGCCAGCCAATGCGCAGGCGTAGATTGGCCGGGGCAAGCGCCGTATTCACGTCCCAATTGGCTTGCAATCGCAAGCCAATTGGTAGCTTGCAAGCTACACACCCACTGAGGGCATCATTCGATGGGCTCCAGCAGGAATTATCGGTCCCCTCGAGAGACTGCAGCGGCTTTGGATGTGACGTTCGCAGCCACATATGCAGAAGAGGCGGCTATGGTGAAGTCGCGCGTTTGGAGGCGTCTAGGCCTGTGAGCTCCTTGAGGCGTGTGGCAATCTCGAGACGAACATGCTCGTACTTACAAGGCGGACGCTTGAACGCCTTCACGTCGTCCACAAACACGCGCCGTTCGTCAACCTCCCCCGCCACCTCTTTGAACATCGCGTGCAGCTGCTCAAGCCTGCACGCCGCCAGCGCCCGTTGTCAGCAGTGTCATTCCGCTGTGGCAGAGGCCGCCGTCCGGCCAAAGCGAGCTGCAGGTCACATGCTGACTCAACAGTCAGGCCAGCTAAGGTCCGGCCAAAGCGAGCTGCAGGTCACATGCAGACTCAACAGTCAGGCCAGCTAAGGGCTCTGGCCTGAGAGGCCAGACAGGTGGCTAGTCCAGGGGTCTCCGTCAGCAGCGACCGCATCGGCAGCGATAGCAGCACTACACGTTGGATGCAGGCAGCGCTGCACCGCTCTGCCTCCGGGGAAGCTTTCTGCAGTCAGTGTGCGGCGACCCCCGCGCGACTCTACCTCCAGTCAACGCTCGTGTGGGGGCGTGCAGCAGAGGGCAGCACACTTAGTCGGGGCGGGCCGCAAGCGCCTGACATCGCGCACCCATGGGCGGGCTTCGGCCTCATGCCCACAGCTGCCAGAGGCAGTGCAGGCGATTGTGCCACATTGTGGCACAGAGCATCAATACAGGTCTCTCGTGCACACCATACCCACAGTGGAGCTGCAAGATTTCGTCCCAGAAGGATGCAATACGCCAGAACTGCGACAGGCTTTGGACATCAGCGATCTGCTGGCGGCGGCGGACGAGGACGAGGGCGAAGCTGCGCATGATGCGGAGGGCCGCGGGGGCAAGAACCGCCGGCCCGCACCACAAATCGACAGCTGAACATTGCGATCCACAAACACAGGAAAACACTGCTGGCAAGGGAGCAGCCAAGACACTTGCAGCACTTGCTGCAGGGTGCGGTACACACAGGCGACATGTACCCCAGCAGAGGTGGCAGCCAACAGGCGGCCGCCATCTTTGCGCTCAGAGCGGGCCTACTCCCAGCGGATCTAACGGCCCAGTCCCACCTCGCCACCCCAGCTGATGACCGGCTAGAGCACCTGGGTACACCTGAAGCTCCAAACTGCCCGGACTGCAGCGAAATGGTCACACAGGAAGTGGATGCACATCCCGCCACAATGGACGATGCGCAAACCAGAACCTACAGGCTCAAGAACTTGCACATTCGTAGGCTCACGGAATGCGACACCAACAAGGTGTCCCGAGCGTGGCTGGCACTCGCCCTCGGCCGCACCCTGGGTCCGGAGGAGGCTGCCGATGTCCTCTCCAAAGACCAAGTACACTGGCAGAAGCGCCAGGCTGCGTTCATGGTGGACTACTGGTCGCTGCACGAGCGTGAACTCATCGCACCAGGCCAGAGTGTACAGTATCACCATGCCATTGGGTGTTATGTGCGCAGCCTCGCGGCGCGTGGGAGCAAGCTCCCAGACGTTACAATATACCCGCAGCACCAACGGGAGGGTGATAGCGGCGAGTCCGAGGGGGCACAGACTTGCGCAGCAGCACAATGGCATGTTGAACCTGGCGTGAGTTGCGCTGTGGCTGGCTGGTGTGACACTGAATCGGATGATGAAGTCCACTTGGGTCATATCGCTGCATGTCCTGATAGCGATAGTGCGCTGACCGCCGTAATTGAGCCTGCCGCCGTCTCTCCTGTGTCAACCGCAGCCCTTCTCGCTTGTCCTGATCCGCTCCGAGATGAGCGCGTGGCCGATGCCGCTTTGCAGTAGGGAGATGACAATCATTTATTTTTTTATTCTGTACCGGTCATACTTCAGCTGTGGCACCGCAAGGGCGCTCCGCAAGAGCACGCCATCATCTGCACCCGTCATGTTGCAAGTAGCTTGGAGGGCGCACAGTTCAGCAGTCGAGTGTATCCACTATCAAAGCCCTGTCGTCTTCGTGCCTGCGCATCCTGGAGGCAGCGCGTGTAAACTGACAGCTTACACAGCAGCTTGCCCTCCTGTCTGTAGCAAATGGCGCAGTCCAATCCGCATGGTGGTCTTTGAAGGAGTCACCGCGAGGATTGACCCTTTTACCGTGCGGTCGAGCGCCAGCGACTGGAGGCTGCAGTGCAGCAAGCATGGGTTCTGTGCGCAGCACCTTCGGGGGAGCTCCACTCGGACGTACACGTGCAACAGGGTGGCGATGGACGTTTGGAGCATGTGCCGGGAGGGGGTTCAGGGCAATAGACAGATCGCAGGCAAGTTGGAGCAGCCTGCAGGTCTACGGCCCAGACAGTGTGAGTCCGTGCGGAAGCTGGTGGCCTCACCAATTCCTTCGGCAATGGTGGTGGTGAACGACCTGTGCATACGAACACGGTCCGAGGGGTTGCCTCCCAGCAGTCAAGGACTGGGCGAGTTCATTTCCATCTGGCTACTGTCACCTCGGGTCGAGTATTTCTGACCGATGTAGTCTTCAGCGGAATCACTGTCGAAGAGAATCAAGCGACAACCTCGACTCGAGGGTCGAGGCCAGTGACGCTGCATGCTTGGCTGACGATGCCCGGTGGAACCGCCTGCCATCTTCCCTCGCTCCGTGGTCAGGCCCGCAACGTCCTTGACCGTCCGTACCACGGGCACAGTCCCAGAAATTAAACCAAAGACTCTCGTCGATCACAAGAGCGCGCAGTCATGTCCGCTTCCCTCGCCTTCAGCAGCAGGGTCGGAGCGCCCTGCCGCAAAGCGTCCGTGAACGCCGCCGTAGCGCACGCAGCTGTATGCAGGACAGCTCAGGTACAAGAGGGCCCCTTCGCAGGTGCGTGCTCTGCTCTTGACACGAGCTGCACGACCTTCAGGCCACCAACCCCACGACGCCAGTCACCTTGTCTGCATGGCACATCTCACCCGAAGCCCGGTGTTACCTCCTAGCACGCGCCTCCAAACTTGCACATGCGTGCACGTAGCACCGCAGCGACATCGTTGCGACACCCTAGCGACCCGTGGACGCGCTCGCTGAGGAAGTGCATCCTGCTGGTGCACCATGCGCCTCACCGCGTTTCGATCAGTCGGAAAGCATATGTATTCGCTTGTTCAGTACGGTGAACTTGCCGCGAGCGGCTGGTCGGCCGTGACCCCGAAACCGACCCCCCGGTGGCATGCCACGGTCAGCAGTAATCACATCGGACGGCCCAGGGGCAGTAGTCGTGCTGCACGAGTACGGGCACTGCAGCGGGTTCCAACTGGGTCGACGTGCTGCCGTTGCGCACAGCCGTGGCTCGTCACCAAAGGGCCTCTGCGCTGACCCCTGCGATCAGCGCCACCCACCGTCGCTTGCAAGCTAAGAAAGCGATGGTCCTCACCATAGGGTGTCAAATCATCCGGTCGCTGCGGCGGTTGCTCACCTCTCAGAGTGGGGCTGCCTGGGACGGCACTGCGGACCATCCGAAGCTCGAGCTCACTCTCGTTAGCGTCAATGCGTGATGCAGCAGGCGCAGTACGGAGTGCAGGCGACCGGTCTTTCAAACTCGCATAGGTGACCTGGTGGGACACCTCCCCACCCACCGGCACTGGACCGTGACGGCGCGGTGCGGTGCAGGGCCCCTGCCGTCTGTCTCTCGGGCACCAAGGTCCCAGCAGCACATGGCCGTCCGGTCAGCGGACCTGAGCGGCGCGTTCCAGGGCACTCCCGTGCCAAAGACTAGCATCCTGGTGATTGGGGGCACCGGCACGCTGGGGCGACAGGTCGTGCGCAAAGCCATCGACGAGGGCTACGACGTACGATGCATCGTTCGCCCACGTCCCATCCCCGCCGACTTCCTGCGTGACTGGGGAGCGACCACTGTCCAGGTGTGCACGTGCCTCTCTGAGCAGCGCCCAGTCAGCGGGCGGCGGACACCGGCCGCAGGCACCTCCGACACCACGCACATCCCGTCAGGCTGCAGGCAGCAGTCTAGCGGTGGAGCGAGAGCCTCTCGTGAAGAGAGCTGAAATGAAGGGCGGCACGCCGCTCGAGCGCGTCCTCAGTGGTGTATGGAGCGTGGGCTGCAGCCACATCTTGCAAGCCGGCCGGCCGTGCAGCAGCAGCCATCGAGGTGCAGGAGGGGCAGGGTGAACACACACAACGCTGTTTGCTTCAGCGCTGCAAGTACCCACACGCGCTCTCTGCAGCGCGTGCACGCTCGCGCCCCAAGCCTTCGCCGCGCTGCACTGACCAGCCACGCTCTGACCAGGCGCGGTCAGCGCTCAGGGCAGAGAGCTTCACTGACAAGCGCTTCAGCCCACACACACACCCACGCCGTGAACTGCACACGTGGGGCGTAGGCCAGAGAGACTTGCTCCCACACTATGCCTCTGTGAGGGTCCCTGTCTGATGGCGAGACCGATGGCGGTCGCGCCCAGAGCAGGTGTCGCAGCGCCTTTGGTGCCCGTTCGAACGGCAGGGGCGTCCCGAGTCCCCGAGCGGGTGTCAAACGCGGCGGCGCGCGCTGCAGGCCGACCTGACGGACCCTACCTCGCTGCCGGCGACGCTCGTGGGCGTGCACACGATCATCGACTGCTCGGCGGCGCGCCCCGAGGAGAGTGCGAACAAGGTGGACTGGGAGGGCAAGGTCGCGCTCATCGAGTGCGCGCAGGCGATGGGCATCCAGAAGTACGTCTTCTTCTCGATCCACAACTGCGAGAAGCACCCCGCCGTCCCGCTCATGAACATCAAGGCCTGCACGGAGAACTACCTCAAGGAGAGCGGCCTCAACTACACCGTGTTGCGCCTCTGCGGGTTCCATCAAGCGATCATCGGCAACTACGCGGTCCCCATCCTCGAGGAGAAGCCCGTGTGGGGCACGAGCGACGAGACGCGCACCGCGTACCTCGACACCGTCGACATCGCGCGCATGACCATGGCCGCCCTCCGCTCGCCCAAGGCCGTCAACACCTCCCTCACCCTCGCGGGGCCCAAGGCCTGGACCACCACCGAGGTGTGCACCGAGCTCTCAGCACACCAGGAAGATGGTCACCCCCTGGTTGGAGCCCCCCTGCTCCTCGCTACACAAGTGTTCCTGTGGTGAGCACTGTCCGCGCGTCCCTTCCTTCCCAATGTCTGGTCGGCCGCTGCGCCGCAGTGTGTGAGCTGCGACCAGCACTGGTGTGGACACGGCGCCTCACTCTCGTCCTCTGGAGCAGTCGATGCTGCTCGTGGAGTGGCACATGCCACGAGGCATGCCTCAGCAGAACGCACTGCGACCAGCCGGACGCGCGCTGCAGTACGCACACTTGCGCGCACAGACAGCGCTCATCAAGTCAGACCCGTGCGCAATGCGCTGTCCCAGAGGTACAGACAGCCACGTGTTGCTCTGTACCCGCTGACAGCACCTGTTGCGACACAGGGCTCTTGGTGAGCGCCTGAGCCCGCGCGCCCCCTGCAACAGTCTGGAGGCGTGCCGTGCTGCCAAGCCAGGTCCACCAGCCGTGCCTGCATGTCCAGGTCAGGAGCGACGTGCAGAGTGTGCACAGCGGCGGCAGCAGCAGCGTGAGTGAACAAAGCGCGCGTGCGCCGCAGGTGATTGAGCTGTGCGAGAAGCTGTCAGACTGCGACGCCAACGTGAACAACGTGCCCATGGGCGTCCTGAAGAACACGCGCAACATCCTGAAGTCCTTCCAGTGGGCGCGCGACGCTGCGGACCGCCTCGCCTTTGCGGAGGTCCTCTCAACCAACGAGGACTTTTCGGCTGACATGGCCGAGGTGTTTGACGTCCTCGACATTGAGCCCTCCAGCATCACGCCGCTGGAAAAGTACCTCGACGAGTACTACTCGAAAATCTTGAAGAAGCTGAAGGAGGTCGGCGCGACCTCCAAGCAGACTGACTTCTACGTGTAGGCTCTTGTGGCCGCGCTGCTGTCCCGTGCCAGCAAGTACATTGAGAAAAGTTTTGAGTGGTACCTGTGACGTGTGACCCGTCACTTGGTGCTGTGAAAGGAACCGGCAACAGCGTGCATGAAGAAGAAACCCAAGTGCTCACTTACTTCCAGAGCAGTCGGCATGGCCCAAGGCAGGCCCCGCCCCAGTACACCTGTAGCCACAACTCTGTATCATCCTCGTGTGATGCTGACGCGGTCTCGCAGCTTCAAGTGAGCAGTCACCCACACACACACACACACACACATACCTGGTCACGACCGTACACTGCCAGCAGCACCACCTTGCGTCCACAGCTACCAGCTGCTGATTGGTCCGAACGGCCTCCAGACTGCAATGACCAGGGACAGATCTGCACATAGAAACGTTCCGTTTCTCTACCTCTACCTCAGCATGGACGCAGATGCCGAGCGGGTGGTCTTCGCCGCCTGTCTGCACGCCACCCGCCTCCTGGCCCGCACCGCTTTGGCCATGGAGAGCAAGTCGCCCAACACCAAACGCATTGCAGTGGAGCTCTACGCTGGCATCGGCGTGATGAGGCAGTGCATGCCACTGATGCTGCGCCACGCAGACAGAATCGCTCGCACTCGCACGGTCCAACCTGAAACGGGTACGGCCTCCCGTCCCGTGGCGCTCCATACCTCGGGCGCGCGCAGTTTTGGTGAGATCCAATAGTCCATATGGTCAACGCACGCCCTCAGGGGGGC
>JAULKP010022601.1:0-11328 GCA_032356005.1 Ulothrix subflaccida
TTCTGATATATGAACAATAGAACTATCAGCTTTCTCTGATCCTGTTCGAGTGATTACAAAACCACCCTCGCCGTCGGTAGTCATAAGTACTTGTCTTTTTCTAGTGTATTTCTCTAAGAAGTCAAAAACTGTTTCTGTTATTTCACCAGTAACTAACTCCCCCTTCTCAAAAGGCTCTAAGTCATGGACGTTATTAGTGAGTTTTATGTGGCTTAAGTTTAGCTGATTTTTAACAGACTCAATTACCTTATCTAAAGTGATCGGAGCTTTAAATTCGATCTTGTTCCCAAGAGTGGAATCTATAATATCGCATGTTTTATCACGCCCAGATATTTGAATTGTGTGCGCTTCGTTCGAGTAACTAACATCTAATTTTTCAATCCAGCCAGTGAGTATTGGAGTCGTGTTTACATAAATAACAATTTCATCCCCACGATGAAATGGCAGACCATTATAGCCCTCATTAGTAAGAGACAGATCGAACTCACCACTTAGATGCTCAACACTTCTTGAGATACGATAACTAATAAATCTATCGTAAGTGACACCTTTTATTTTTACAGATAGGCTCATAACTAATTTATTAATATCCTAACATTCCCAGAAACAAAAGACGGTTCTTTTATTTCATTTAATTTTAAAATATCGCTCTCTAAATCCAAATTACCGTAATAAGAATAAGTTAATACTGTCAATGGCATTTCGGCAGTTGTGATAGTAGTTGCGCGATAAACATTCCGATTAACCTCATCAAAGAACAACCGCATGTCGTTTCTGATGTCTTTAATATCATTCAGCAAGTCGTAGTTTAAATTTTTCATAGAAAGCAAATACTGGTATTGACTCTCTAAAGCTGATTTAACTATAGAGACATCTTGAGTTGTGTGGTATTCGACATCCAAAGCATATTGATATGCATTTAAAAGGATCGTTATATTGTAGGTAGAAGTAAATAAATAAAAGTTTGCGGTTATATTACTTTCTGTTTTCGTATTACCAGTTGGGGGTGTGTAGTCTGAGTTAAATCCAAACTGTCTAGAATACGCAGCATAAAGTAGCGCACTATCAACATCAATATTATTTATGTAATCAACAGACCCATAAACTCTGGTATTAATTAGATCTGAGTTGTTTGATATTAGGCTCGCGGCTTGCTTAATATAGTTTATAAAAGTATTTGCTGCATAGAACCCAGCTACACCAATTCCTGAATTAGCCGTTAAGTGTGACATTATCCCAGCTAAACTTAAGGATTGTCTATTAACCATCAAAGTATTGAATGCTTGTAAATATTTATTATTATTTGCTTGTATGTAATTAGATTTAAAGTTATTAGTATTTTTTAATTGAATAGAGGTGTATTTAGTTGCAACTGCCGAACCATTGGTAATATTAGCTTGTGGTTGGCTAGTGTCTTCACTTATTGCAAAGGTAACAGAGAAGGTAGCAACGCCTAAAGTAGTGATACTCTCTTCTAAAGTGTATTCGCAAACAATGACATTTAAATTACCATAGAAAGGGTGAGATAATATACCAAAACCTTTTTGCTCAAGAGCCTGAAGGAATTTATTTCTCTTATTAACATAGTCTTCTTTACCATTGATAACAATATTAATAGAGAATGTGGGTACAGTTTTACCTAAATCCTCTACGAATCTGACATCTTTATTTGGATATTCATGAAGAACATGTTTACGGCCACCAGTACGGGAAGAAGAGGAGAATAGAAAATCTATCCCTCTAAATGTTGCTTTGTGTAATTGATCCGTTACTGATGTGAATGCCATTTATTAACCTAAACAGTTTAACCTTTTACCGTGTGCATGTTGTATACAATCATTATTCATACGGATACTTCGTCCCGCAGAAAACTTAGGCTTATAATCAATTTTTCTTAACTCATTTAATGGTACATAATGCCGAATGGCAGATAAATTATTAATCATTTAATACCCTCTATTTTTTCCACATATTTGCGCCGATCCGAGAACCTGCACTCCCACCTCGCTGGTTGACTGCAACCCTAGCTTTAGCTGGGCTTATTACGTTAGTTCCACCACTTTCAGTTCCGATTAAGGTTTGGTTAATTATTACACTTAGCATGCCCATTGGCCCCATCGAAGCTGCTGCATAATTAGGCCGCTTGTTTAAAGATAAAGCACTGTCTGAGCCAGCCTTAGATAAAGCCAGTATTATTGGCTGTGTGGCGACCTTTTTACCATCCCCGTATTGATGTAATGCGCCAGCACTAGCATTAATTATTCCAGTAGTATTCTGCATTGCCCCCTTAAGACCAGATTCTGTATCTTTCACACTAACTTTTAAACTCTCTTTTAATGCTGGATACTTCTTCATGGTTGATAAAAATCTATCTAATGCGCGGCAACAACTATTTATAGAATCTGCGACCCAATGCCAATAATCACCTATTCCCTTTATAGCCGATTTAAATGCCCCACTAGCAAGATTAGCAATCGAATTCATTAACTCTCTAAATGTTTTGGAATGGTTGTAGGCGTAAATAAGAGCTGCCCCAATAGCGGCAACAGCAGCAGCAAGTAATAATAATTCTGGAGCTGTCATCCCAACCGCAGCTAAAGCAACAGCAAGTCTAGATGCCACAGCAGCTCCGCCAAACGACACAGCAGCCCTTGCACCAAACAGCCACGACCACGCCATCACTAATGGCTGTAAACCACCAAGTAATATTTTTAAAGCACCCATACTCAATAAGAAAGCACCAACAGCAGCAGTTATTAAAACGATACCACCAGCTATTTTAGGATGAGCTTCGGCGAATTCCGCTATGTTTATTAGAATTGGATTTAATACTTCTAATAATTTCATGAGCATTGGCAGCAGACCACTACCAACAGCTATACCAATTCTTTGTAGATTGTTTTGCATAACTTTAAATTGGTTATTGAAAGTCATTAATTTAATCTCAAATTCTCTACGAATCTTCATCAAATTCTTATCTTTCATCCGAGCAACAGTTTGGGCAAGGTAGTCATAACTCAGGGCGAGTTTTGTCATATGCTCAACGTTCATTTGACCAAATAACATTTCAAAGGCATCTTTTACGTTACCTCTGTTTTTCCCCTTTTCTTTGGTCATCATGTCTCTTGACCTTTTAAAGAACCCAAGCAAAGCTTTCTCGCTATCGTTTTGCATAGAAGTATTGAATTGCTCTGCGGTCATTCCAGTCAAATACTCAATTGCGGCCCGACCACGAGCCGGTAAAACTCTAGACCCACCCAACGCAGTAAACATGCGCCGCAAAGCCATATCCGCCATGTTAGCGTGAGTACCTAAACTGACCAGTGTAGATGCAAAAGCACCAGTAGTTGCCGCACTTACACGGTTAGTTTTGGAGATACCCGCAACTCTAGTGTAGACATCAATAATCTCTGCACCTTTAGAAGCCATCTCGTTATCTAAGGTATTGAATTGATCCATTAAATGACGCAATTCTTCATTTGTCATGCCAGTTAAAACTTTTATTTTTGCTAATTGATCACCAATCAAACTAGCTGGCATCTCAAAAGCAGATGCAGCTTCCATTGATAATTTAGTGAAACCAGCAAGGTCTTTAAAAGCAATACCGGCTTGCCCAGCAGCGGCGGCAATTTCACCAATCTCAGCCGCAGTCATAGGATACTCAGAGGTCATCTGGAGCATCTCTTTTTTGAAACCAGCGAGTTGTTGCGGGTTCACAGAATCACTCATAACTTTTTTTATTTGAGCGAATTGGTACTCAAAATCACTAGCAGCTTTTACAGAGCTAACTAATGGATTCATCATTGCTCCACCAACTAACATAGATTCAAAAATACCGTAGCCCTCTAAATTAGAGCCACCTTTTTTGTTCATTCTACCCGAACCAACTCTAGCACGATGTCTACTGCTAGCTGCTTTACCGCTCGCACTTTGAAATGATGCAGCTAATTTACTTCGAGCAGAGGTTAAAGATTGTATTGCTTTGGCCTGATCTTTAGTTCTCTGGGTAGAAGACCGCATACTTTTATTGAAGTCTCGGATACTACCAGCACTAACTTTAAATTTCGTGGCTAAGGTATGAACTGTTTTAACTAAGACATCGGAGCCAGCCTTCATAGACTTAGTAACTTTTGTTGCGCTACTTAATTGCTCCTTGTGCTTCTTGGTTGCAGCAGCTATTGCAGCGAGCGTTTTTGTATAGCTATCTGTTGCTTTAAATATAAAAGAAGCTGTATAAGCCAAAGAATTATTACCCCTTCATCGATCTTTCGATCTCTGTATTTATCTTACCAAGTATTTCAATATACTCAAATATCTCGGCATAGTTCATTTTCATAATGCAACTATAAGTTAATCCGCCCTGCATCCCGTATATTAACCGACCAAATAATTCAGTCTCACCCCCCTTGAAAGTTTTACTTATACTTTCAGGGAAGTAACAATAAAATTTTGGATGTAAAGCCCAAGAAGAACTTTTAAATCTTGATAAGCTAATGAATCAAACAATGGTTCAGTTAATGGCTCAGTTCCGTTGATTAAACACTGAACTTTCCCATGCTTACTATAAGTAAGAATTACTTTTAAAGCAGCGTAGCATTTATTTAAATCAGCAGATGAGGATAAGAATAATACTAACCCCTCAGCGGATTCATTTTCATCTGGTTTAACATCCACTTTTACAGGAGCTTCTTTCTCGTTTGCTGCCCCCTCACTAAGAGATTTAAATGATTTACCTACTTCTTGCTCAATAGTACTTAACCAGTCTCTTAAAACAGCAGCAGGAGCCTTCACAGTTAAGTAAGTACCTTGTGCCATGTCTGGCCCAGCAGCATACTCAATCGGAAGATTTAACTCATATTTGAATTCACTAATAAATTTACTCACAAAACCCCTCATAGAACTATAGTAATAATTAAAACAATAGCTTAATTATATCATCTAATAGCTCAATTTTGACAAGTTTTGAGTTACGAGTTTAAAACTAATTCTTTAAGCTGTGAGTAATAGCCTAATTTATCAATGGTATCCACATAAAAGTCTAATTCAGCTTGGTTGAAATTAAATGTATCTTCTAAGCTGTCTAAGACTAAAGTTTTATAACCGTCCAACATCATTGGGAAATCAGCAAGTCCTTCGTATGCAGATACATAGACATCAATTAGATTGATTTTGTCTTCCGCGTATGATGCTGAGTGGTAGGCATTGGCAATCTCCAAAGCTACCTTAGCTTCACTGTATTCTTTACAATCCGCAATACTAACTATATAATTCTTATCTGATATGACTTCTGAATCTAATTTAGGCTGTGCTTTAATCTTTACGGTTACTGTGTAGATACTATACTGGGTGGTCATATTGGTCTCCTTTGCAATTGATTACAAAAAGTATAACAAAAAAAAGCCAGATGATCAACATCCGGCTTACTCACCCCAAAGAAAACTTTATTTAGATTGCAGGATTGCCCTTAAACTCAATGGATATGTTGCTATCAGCCCCAAGTCCAACTTCATAGTCACTCGTGAGGGACATGCTGGTGAATGTTCTGCTCAATGTGTCGCCGTTTATGATAACGACGTTAGCATTACCATTTGATTTCCATTGTCTAACAAGTTCAATATGAAATTCAGTGTTTGCTAAATCGAAAGAAACAGTGGACATTCTGGAAGAAACATCTTCTGCATATACAGCGAAAATACTATTCCCACCAGCAGATTGCACTTCAACTGTTTGCTCACCCAAACCCTCTGTGTATTTAGCAGTGTTAGGTAGGATAGCAATAGGCAAATTGTTAATCAGTAATGATGGATTCGCTAGGCGTTTATTTGTAATTGACATTTATATACCCTCTTAAATAATTTAATAATTAACTATTGGTAGAGAAGGCAATTTGCATAGTTGCAATAATTTCACGTAACTGAGTTACGATGGGAACCTTCATTGTGATTGTGACTTTACCTTCAGACATAGTTAAAGTAATACTTCTATTGTCTTTGAAGAATTTTCTAGCAGCTTCGCCACGTTGAACCAATAGATAATCAGGCCCACTAAGCTCATCGTAGAGTTTGTCTAAGAACGCCCCAATTGATTTAGCATTCGCCATAGCTCTATTAGGCAACAAGTCACCCTCAGTCAAACGGCATTGTGCATATTCTTTTTTAAGGTTATTGAAGAAGTACTCTCTAACATTAGAGGATACATCAACGTTGTTTAAGTAACCGAAAGTAATATCAGGATTACCAGCATTATCAGTTTTGTAGCTTGTAACTAAATCGCCAAGGATAACTTTATTTTTAGCAGTGTTATTACCAAAAGTAGAAGCACCGGCAGTTACTAATTCAGCTTGCTCAGTGGCAGTCCAATCGTCACTTACAGAAAGGATAGGAATGTAATCTAATGGAGTATTGAAGTATGGCAAACCGGCAAGTGCTGGCCCACCAAATGTATCCAAAGAACCGTTAGTAGTAGTTACGTATGCAGCAATATTTGCATCTTCGGTTAATCGAAGAGATCTCAAAGCAGCAACTTGAGCAGCTAACGAGTAACCAAATTCTTTAGCACTGTTACCTTTGAAATAAGTTCTAGAAACTTCTTTAACCGCAATTGGCGCGAAGCTCGGACTGTTTAAAGCATCAATAGCGGTAACAATATCAGCTTTGGAATCAACAATTGACTGAACACAGATACCATCAAGAACAGCGTTATTAACATTAAAGCGAGCATCTAGGAAGCTTGTTAAAACATTACTTCTTGTGTAAGAAGAAGGCCAAACAACAGTTTGGTATCTCTCATCGGCAACCACGTTAAAGATATTCGTTAAGGTTGGGTTTGTAGCACCAGATGCAACAGCAGTAACTGTCACACCCACGCCAGTAACAGAACCTTCAACAATTAAGCATGAAGCATTATATTCAGTACCGTCGTGATCAGCAGTCAGTGTAACAGTACCTGTAGAATTAGAAGCAGTAAATGGGCAATTAACATCTGCGTTTACAGCAGTTGTTAATGCAGCTCCAATTTGAGTAGCAGTATTAGTATCCGCAACATCAATTGTATATCTGTGATTTGTGTAAGAACCGACTGTTATATAAAGAGTACCAGCAGCACTTGCAGGGCCAGTAAAAGCGATAGTACCACTGGCGTTAGTGCCGGAGGCATCAGCCAAAGGAATAGCATCTATTCTAGTAACCTTATTAATTTTTCTAAAATCACGAACCATACCAGCAATCATAGAATTAGATCCAAATGATGCATCCTCTTCCCCTGTGTTGCCAATATTCTCAGTTAATTCTGTAGCTATAGCTGTACCAGTGGTCATTTGACCTACAAATAAAACTTTTTGAGCTGAATTAGAGATTGTTAAACTTGCTGGAACTATATTAATACTTACTTCAGGTTTTGAAATTGTCATTTATTATTCCCCTCGAAAAAAAACTTTATTTGCAAATAAAGATAAGCTATCTAAATTATAACAAAGAGTGACTTTTTTACTTTTTATGTTAAAGCTTCTCTGTCTAAATTTGCATAATCATCTGTTACTTCAACATCGTAATCATTAACTAATTTAAAATATGCATCCCTGAAAGCAACAGTACCTGCATTAGTACTGTTCATTAAACTAAGAGTACTATCCTCAATAGTCAGCTCTTTTGTGGTTTCAAATATAAATCTGTGAACATAGTATTCTCTCTCATACGAATATGCGCCGTGTGATGCAAAGCAAACACCACTATAGGTGTCTGACTCAGATAGACCAGTTGGAAATCTATGCCCGACTAAAGTAGAGAATAGTGCATTTCTTATCTCTTCATACATTGCGTCAATAGTATCTAAAGCTACACCATCTTCAGTTGTTGGTGCTACTATATAAACCGAGAAAGGTTCTAATAATAATTGTCTGGCGTCTATCTGGGAATCAATTTGCCCTAGAGCATCATTTATTATGTTCCTACTTTTAGATGCTCTAGAATCTTCCATGCATACAACAGCGTAGAATTTATTCTTCTTACTTTCCTTATAAAATTCTAAGAATCTATCTATAGTTACAGTTCCGATGACTCTTTGGTTTTTGTGCATCTGTCCTTCAATTAAAGTAAAGTTTAAATTTATATCACCTGTGTTGTAAGTAAACGTATTGTTATTAACAACAGTAATAGTCCATACCCCATCAACACCACGTTCCCTGTACTCAATAAATTTAATTGCAGCCCCAGTAATAGTCGTTATTACATCTGGATCAATAGAGAATACGAAAGTTCTTCTATTTGGCACATCAATTAAAGGATGTACTCCGTTGTAGTCAGTTTGGGTGACACCGGATATCTTAACAGTTGGTTGCCAGCCTAGAGTTAAATCATGATCATCAGGCAAAACAACGGTTACATTCCCATCACCATCATTAGTTATAGAAGTAACACTATGCTGAATTGCATAATTGCTAGTTATGACCGATTGTCCAGTTGTGAAACCATGTGGGTTTGTGGTGACTACAGTTACCACACCATTAACACAAGTAATAGTTGCAACACCAAAGGTATCACTAAACTTGTCAGTGAAGTATGGAATATATGATCCTAGATGCATTACAATATCTGATAATTTCATAGCTTACCCAAAAAAGTTATTCATTAAACGATTAACACGTCTTTCAGTGTATTGCTCGATACGTGGTGCTAATGTCACAGCAACTTTATTAATGTTAGGTCTTGGTAAGATTTGTCTCTTTGGAGTCCCATTCTCTAACCATTTACCATAATCAGTTGTGTAACCAAATTCAAATTGATTCCAGCTATTAACTGTTGCGCTTGTTTCATCAGCCAATTTACCAGTCAAATTAGCTGGCGATTGCGGCCATGCTGAAGCTTGGTGACGACGCCCACGTATATTATAAATACGGCCAGTTTTTCTACCAGTCCTAATATTTTTCTGTACTTCTTTGACAGCATAATTAGCAGAATCTAGAAATCCACCCATAATACCAATTTTAAATTGCAAAATTAAGCCCTCTTTATCAGATAAGGCATTTAACAACCGTTGGGTTTTTACAGGAACAAATATTGTATACATTACCAAGAAGCCTCGTTTTTAGAATCGTTTGTACCAGTCCTAGCGCATGAAAGTAATATAAACTCATCACGTTCATCTAGATTATCGGCACGTAAAATATCGTATCTTTGATTCTTATATTCTATCCATTTTAGTTGGCTTATGTTTGGCCGATAACGGATAGTAAATTCATGTGTAAATACTCTTGGATTCTCGACACCATTAATATCAATCAATCCATCGAGCGTTTCAACCTTTGCCCAGACAAACCCAACTAATTGGGAGGTGTACCCTTCCGTAGATTTACCCATTTCAAAAGGAGATTTTATATCCCTGTCTAATAGTTTTATCTTAGAATTAAGATCACCAATAGCTGTGATTCTTCGCTGTCTGCGAGAACCTACATTACTATCATTTGATCTAAATCTATTAGGCATTTAAAACCCTGTACTTTCCATAAATTAATTTTGATGCCGCTGGTAAAGAACCGATTGCCTCACTTGCACCAAGATCAGAACTACCCCAATCACCACGTTGCTCATGTAAAACAGATATATGGTGTAATATACCAAGTTTTAAATCCAGCATGAATTCCAACTCTTCATCGGTACATCCGGCGGTGAACTTAACTTCTACAGGTTGAACATTGTAACTAACCATACTAGGCCAAGGCGTGTTTTGTTTAGCATACAATTTCGGATAGAAGTCATTGTTCATGTAGTAACTAGCAGCGTCTAGAGTAGTCCAAGAATCGTTCTGGTCTAAATATTTTATTGAGTCTATAGTAATTACTTGCCCACGTCTTATCTGCATACCATCTCTTAAATATGGACAGTAGAATTTGAATTGTTTTCTTATTAACTCTCTTCTAGTTATATACTCAGCAGTGAAAATAGCAGCACTAATAAGAAGATTATAGTAATCGTCACTCTCTAAATTTGCATCATCAAGCTTTAAATGTTCAACTACATCCGATTTCACAATAAAGTTATTCTCTTGCTGAGAAACTACTCTATATTCTTTCGCTTTAGGATCAACTACATTTCCCCATAGGTAGTTGAGCATATCAACTTGTGAAAGGCCAACGCCATATGATTCGTACATTGTGATTCCCCATCTATATAATCTTATTTTAACAGAATAGAGATAAATAAAAAAAAACCCTCAACTATATGTTAAGGGTTGAACTTAAGGAAATGAAAGTTATTATTTCTTTTTAGGTTTCTCGTCACTCTCAAGAGTAATTGGTGTTTCAGACGAAACATCTTTACCATCAGCATCAAGTTTTTCAGCATCCGCATTTGGATCTGGATCTTTAGGTGCTAGTTCAGCTTCATCTGTAACTTTAGCAGCGTTTCCAACCGGCACGATTCTGAACTTGGATTGCACTAATTTTCTACCGTCATTAGTTGATAAAGGATCGGCAGCATTTTCTAGCAATGCTACTAATTCTTCGTCACTAGTAACAATAGGAACCCCCTTTAAGAACCGCAAACCTTTTACGGAATAGGATTCACCATTTACTAGGGTGACTTCATATTTACTCATTTAAAAAATTCTCCTAAAATAAAAGACAGTTAATTAATATAACTGCCTTTAATTATATCATATTAGTTGCTAAATTAGCTAGCTAATACTTTAATGTTGTATGTAGCTGTGCAACGGTTAAGCGCAGCAGCGATGGTAGCAACGTTAGCTCTTGCAATTACTAAGGATGCATCGACAGCGACTTTAGTAATCCCAGGGTCAGCGGCAGTTCCACCAGAAATGGTGATAGCAGCAATTGTGGTAGCCGTGTCTTTTGTGTACCCCATAGTAACACCAGTAACGCCACAAGCTTCACATAACTTGTTGGTAAGATTACCAAGGTTATAAAAAGCAGTGTCGAGTTGTTCAACAAATGTATTAGTACTTGCAGCAACAACACCAGTAGCAGCACCCGTAACAGAAACGGTTACAGCAGCGATAGTACCATCAGTAGAGGCCCCACCACCAGAGTATGTAATATTAGCAATACCAAGAGATGTAGCAGCAGCATTTGCTTTTGTGTAAAGTTCTCTAAGTGCGTCTAATGCAGTCGTGTAAGCAGCTTCACTAGTTGCTTTACCAGCCAAACTTGAACCACTTGCAGCAACGTTTGTGAAACCAAGGCTGATCTCACTCAAAGTACCAGCAGTACCACCTGAGTTGTCAGTCAAAGAAGCTACGGAAGCATCATTAAGCTTTTTGTGTGCGAGAGTTTGTGCTAATTTACGCAGTACTTCTTGTTGGTCATGCCCACCAGAT